>JAGFBZ010001647.1:0-101830 GCA_018398805.1 Hirundichthys speculiger | reverse complement strand
AAGCCCAGCGTGGAATATATCGCGACAGACGGGCAAGAGAACTAGCATGCGCAGAAAGACGGGAATTAATTTAAACAGGAATGAGTGTAAACATGACTGCGGAATTATTTACTTCGGAATTAAAATGGGAATAAACCAGCCACTTACTTCGGAATTAAGTTTAATTCGGAATTGACATTTTCATTTGGAATTAAGTGTTTATATGGTAACTTTTATTCGGATTTAACTTTAATTCTGAATTAAAGAGGAATTAAACTTCCCATGTAAACGCACTGGATGAGATTGAAATAAAACAGTCAATATGTGATCAAAATGTACACTTTCTGCTTTACTTCAGTTGATCTGATAAAGATATTATCTTTTGAAATTACAGTCACTTTAAGAAACGTACCTCAATTTTTAAGGGCTCAAAGGTTGTTGGGACAAAGTGACATAATTGTAAGTATAACCATTTTGGTAACTTCAACTCCTTGAGATGAAACCACATGAAGACTGAGAGTTGGTTTACATGGTTTACTTGAAAAAGTGCAGTTCAGCTCTTACAAGACTGCAACTCGTACATTAACATCCCACTGGGTCACCATCATTGGAGCAGCTGCTGGAGGGCAACCCCCGACACTGCCTGTGGCACATCTGGAAAACCTCCAGCAGTTCCTGGCTCTTCATCAAGATGCAGGCGAACACGATCCTGATGTCAGCTGGACAACGAAAGAGACAGGACCACACTTCTTGATGATAACTCCAGGCAGCCATTGTTGGGTGTTGTTACTGCTGAAATTTTTCACATCGACTGTCATCTGGAAAGAGCTGTCTCATTCTTGCATGTTAATCATGTTCCTCTTTCTGTTTTGATTGTTTCTTGGAGACCTTGGTTTTGATTTCAGGACACAGGAGAGCCAATCGGGACTTTGGTCTGCTACCTATTAATATTTTGGCTGGAGAGCAAGCGGTTGTAGTGTGGTGTCTGACCATCTTTCTGGGAGTTCAGAAAGTTTGAGAAGATCTTTTTTAGAATTTGGGTTTGATTGGTGTGTAAAATTCTCTGTAAATGAACTGTCAGTAGATCGTATAGAGTAGAGAGATGGACTCCTGTTCATAGACTTGTCAAGAATGTTCTTACATCTGTTAGAGGCAGGATCCAGTCTGATCCTCTATGAGAAGCAGAACTGTCCTTTGTTCGAAGAGATTTCTACAATTGACTCAGAAAGATCCCAGACTCCTGCAGAAGTCTGTCGTGTGCCTTCTTTTAATTGTAATAAAATGTTTTTATGAATTTAAAAGTTGGTGTAGGAGCAGCCCTTTTTTGATCCTTCTTCACATTAATCAGCGGGGAGGCCGACAGACAGACAGAGAGCAAACCCAAACAACCATATTTTTTGGTGTCATGAACAGTCCTGCTTGTGTCTCTGGGTTTTCAGCTGATCAACAGGTGGGCAGTGTTCTATTTTTTCCTCTCATTTCCTTCCTTTTTCAGCTGATTGCTTCGTTGCACCATTTAAAAATCCGTGAGTTGACTTTTTTTTTCCTGTCTCTCTCTGACTCATCAAAGTAAGACATTAATAAACAAGCTGATGACCCACGAAAGATTGACTTTGCTTAGTTAATTAGTGTTGAGAAATTAAAAGATGACCTAACCCTGGGAAAAAATTGGCATAGATCTAACCGGTAGGATAAGAGAAAAGATAAAGAGAAGTGTTGACGAAAGATAAAGATAAAATAAAGAGAAGAAAAGTATATGAAGTCTGATTTAGTAACGCATAGTGGCGCTAATACCATGCAGCCTGGTGGTAAATAGGTACCAATTACCACCCATACAGTAAGACATGAATAAATTAGTCTGCAAAATTAACTAGAAAAGCACTTGGAAAGCTCAGACCTCCGCCAAGTGTAACTATTACAGGTCAACCTGCAGGGTCAACCCGAGGTCAACCTGTCAAAATGACATGAAGTACATGGTTTATTCTCTATTATTATTTGTATAAAAAGTAACATTAAGCATTTAATCATCATGTTGAAGAAAATGATGAAAACAAATAAATGAGGTTATAAGATCATTTAGATTGTTGCTATTTTTAAATAACAGGTGAAAATAATTAGAATATTCTCATATTCAGTTCTGGAATATATTGAGTTTATGTATTTGGATCATAACATGGAACAATTCCAAAGTAAGATAAACAGATGTGATTAAAAGCTTTTATTATGTTAGGATTTTAGAATTAACTCAGAATAGTTAAAACTAAAACTTTATGATGGGAAGGGATGCTGTCTTCATTTATGACCGAGTTTCTCAGCTCAGGTTTATGACTTAATTACTGTAACATCCTCCAGACCCCCACCAACAGTTTGCGACCAGAGTGCAAATTATATAACGACAATTGGGGGGGTCAACATTTTCTAGAGATGACAAAAATGACAATTTTTGTCATCTTTAGGGGGGGTCGAAGATGACAAAAATGACAATTTGTCCCTTCTTTAGGGGGGTCGAAGTTGTAATTGGGGGGGTCAAACCCCCTCAAACCCCCCCGTAATTCGCACTATGTTTGCGACCCCCCGAAAAACAGTTCGTGAGTTGGTGACCATCTGGATTTTGAAGACAAAGGTGCCATAAAGCTCAGGAGTACGAGAGGATACGCCTTCTTTGTGACTATAAGAACGAAGGACATTTTGAGATCTGGGTGCATTTCCTGGCATCTCTTGAGATGTTAGGAAGATGTACCATCGGCCGATTAAAATATTCTGCATGACATAATAATTCTTTGTGTTCATGATTGTATTAAACTCTTTGATTGACCTTTGTTTCTAGTCTCGTTAATAGGCATCAGATAAAAGAACACAGAGAGATACTTTCAATTTATTCTCATGATAAAAAGTTGGACAGAAAAACAAAACAAAATGAAACAGGTGACATTACAAACTCAATTTTTCAACAGACACTCAGAAAAAAAAAGAAGAGTTAAACCAAGAAAACATCCCATTAGTACATAAATCTTTCATGCATGAGTGGACAACAAAAATCCTGTCATTTGGTGTGATAACTAAGATGTTGACTTTCTGGCCTACAAAAACAACAAACTCTGAAAAAGCTGGAAAGCATAAATAGTCTACTTTTTCTTCAAAGTGTTCTCTTTAGTGGCCACCACAGTGGATCATCTCCTGCCATCTCACCCTCTCCTCCACCTCTTCCTGTGTCTCACCAACCAACCTGTCCTCTTTCACCACATCTAGAAATCTCTCTTGGCGTTACGCTTTTCTTCCTGCCTGGCAGCTCCGTCTCCAGCATCCCTCTGAAAATCTGTTCACTGTGTCTCCTCCTTCTGAGCCCAAACCAGATCACATCTACAGATCTGAACCATCTTCAATACATATATACAAGTGTGAATATAATGTCTGTTTACAGGTCGACAAAAAATAATGGCAAAAACTAGCATTTAGACTCAAAATATAATATATAAATATAATATAGTCAGTCTTATATTTTTTTTTTTTTTACTCCATTGACCACCACATTAAAACCACTGTTAGGTAAAGGTTATCATTTGTGTCAGTCTAGCTCTTACACTTGTTGGATGATGTTGTCATCTAGAAGCATAAAAAGGTTGGAAACATCAGGTTGACTGAGTTTTAATCTCTTCAGATGTTGTCTACCTTTTGGGTGTAGCTGGTATCTTCAAGGTGACATTTGTTTTGTTGTTCTTCTGAACAACGATATCTGGCTGTGATCTTTTTTGATTGTGGATTAATTGCTGTTAAACTTACAACAAATGAATTGTCTTCTGAGTTTTTCCTTTGTTAGTAAAAACAGCAGAGGTAACACCAGTCTGCTGGGTGTAGACAACCAGAGAGTCACCAGTGTCATCTCACAAGTGAACGTTTCCCCCAAGATATTCATTAGCATAATAAAGGCCTCCCATACAAACCTCAACATCAGCACTCCCAGTATGGCAGTAATGGTGTAGAACGCCCTCTGTTTTGATTGGTCAACCCTCTCCCTGACCCCACCCTGTTCCCCTGGGCCTGGACGAATCAGAACACAGAGAACTGAAATGCTGCAGAAGGAGACAACTATTAGGGAAAATATCAAAATGATAAAATACCAGATAAAATGGAGTTTACCCCCCTTGTGCATCACAATCAACCCTAAAGAGCTAAGCAGCCAGACACAGCCACTGCTGATGTTTCTGATTCTGACCCCTCTCTCTGTTTTCAGGCTCAGGTAAGTGATGGGATGAACGACAGCCAGGTAGCGCTCCAGACAGGTCAGGATGTGAAAGAATGTCTCTCCGGAATATGTGAATGAAAGATGAAAGAACCCCACTATCACCTTGATCTGATCAGTGTAGACAGCACAAACATTAAGCAAACACCCAAAGACACCAAATGTCTCCATGGTGACCAGGTGGTACATGAAACTGTCAGAGTGACTCATTGTTGATGAGGAGGTGGAGCGACTTCTCCGCCACTGTTGGAAACCATGGTGGAGGATGAAGATGCAGAGAGGGAGGAGGAGGGAGAAGCTGGTGATGTTGAACAGGGTGAAGTTGATAACGTTTGATCGTTTAAAGAAGCACCCTATAGCAAAAGGGAGGGATGAGTTGGTGGAAAGATTAAGGGTGTCATTTGAGGATGAGGAGAACTTGATCAACATGTCTGGAAGAGAAAAAGACAGGACAGTCATATGTATGACATGTAGAAACTACATCATGCTTGAGGGAGGTTGGGCTTCATCAGACCGGTTGGTGCTCATGGACAGAGATTACTTTTATCAACATTTAATAAAACAGGACACATACAGTACACAGCAAATGCAAGCACTTATTTTAGCTCTTTCTCAGTGAGGAATAACTAAACATGGAGACTGTTGTCAGCATAAAATGAAAAAAAATTATACTTTTCTTTCATATTTCTTGCATCAATATATTAAATTATAGCAATATTTAAATAAGAGGTTTTACATAAATGGTTTAGAAACAGAAGCAGTGTTCATGTAAAAACACCGATTTCAAGTTTCTTTCAGTTATTATTAATTCAATTTAAATAACAATAAAAAAACCAAAAGGAAATAGCAACCTTATCAGTGTTGTCCTGGACTCTTCTTCCTCTGCGTCTCCGTACAATATCTGCTTCAGTTATGGTCAAATGCTCCCGTCACACTTCACTTTTCTGTCTCTCTAAGTTCTATTCAAATATGACTCATTTGCTAAACAAAAACTCTGTCACAATGACAAACTGATAAATGAGGTGCTTGAACTAATGACAGTCATAAAGTTTATTTTGAATAGACTGGTAAAAATCCAGTTTGCTGGGCTTTTTTTTTGTAGTGTGATCAGATGGTGAATGGTGATATATTTATATTTCTATATCTTAAACTTCATTTTTGCATGTACATACATACAAGCAATAAGGTCCAGAAGTACTTAGACAACCACAATGAGTTGGATGATTTGGCCTTTTATTCAGCCCCACAATGAGATTGAAATAAAACAGTCTATATGTGATCAAAATGTACACTTTCTGCTTTACTTTAGATGATCTTTTAAAAATATTACTGTTTTGAAATGACACATTTCTCCAGAGGTCGTCTCCTACGTGACATGACCATGATTCCGCCTGCCCCCTTGTTATTTTTGCTGGCTAGTCAACTGTCCAACCGCTTTGCTAATCACATCAGTGGCAATGCTTGTGGCAGGTGATTTAAGATGTGGGTTAGCAATGGCGAAACCTTTCTTCAGCAGAGGGGAAATAAGGCGAACCAGTATGGAAATCAGCGAGCCTAAACCACGTCCATACATCACAGGTTGGCCATAAAGTCCTGGTAAATTTCCTCCTCCTTGACTCTCACAATAATGAACAAAGCGGTGGGGTTCTTGACCCAAACCTACCTGAGCCATTTTCTTTTCGTTTTTAAAAAAGCAGAGAGAAAAAACAGAGCCACGCAGCAGAGGGTTATTGTTGTCGATCGTTTCGATACTGAATGATGTCTGTACAGATAAGCAGATTTTATAGCCGTAGTTCTAAAGTGAAGTGTAACAATAGTTTTCCCGTAGGTGAAATTTACCGGTTTGTTCCGATCTGTTTTTATCTGGATCTGAATGTTTCCAATATGATTCCTGGCCACCGGTAAATAATAAATAGGGTTGAAATGTTGAGTGACAACATCACCGTTTGCAGTACTCGAGTTGAGGGGGGATGAGGGCGGATGGCATCCCCCCTGAAATAAAAACGATCAAAAATCATGCCCCCTGTAAAACTGCCATCCCCCCTTTCCATCCCTCCCCTTTTTACAGTAAATGTTGGGAATATAACTTATAATTATTTCATCATTAGAAAGTAGTTCGCATGTTAAGTAAAAGAAATAATAAAATCTGAGGGCACAGGGGCACGCAAAGATGCAATGACGCAACACGATTGTTATTTATAATTGGTTAAAGGTGGGGTGGGTGTTGTTTTTTTTGCAACACTTTTTACAATATTGCCTGAAAACCTTTTCACATTTCCATTGCACCCACTGAAATAAAATGTTTGCAAAAAAAACTAAACATTTTGGTCCAGTCTAGAGGGTATAATCAGAGAAAAACTCTGACCAATCAAAAAAGTGATCATCACTATTTTGATTGGCTGCCTAATACGTCCATCAAATATCACCCCTCCCTCCCTCCCTCCCTATGGTTCATGCAGTCGTGAATCATGTGAAGGCGTGGTTTTCGAGGGGTGAGCTGAAGAGGAGGAGGCGGAGCCATTGGGAGGAGGGAGGGAGTGTATATTTTCAAAATCTCACTTGAGTTGGATTGCTGGAACCGTTTTTCAAACAACACCTACTCCACCTTTAATTGATTAATTGATGCCTGAGGGAGCGGCACGAGCTGCTGCGCAGAGCGACATCTTGAGGATTAACTGCACTGCAACGTGAGCATGAGGAAACGAGCGGCTGGACAACAAGATGTCAGGGAGTTTTTTAAAAAGACTAAAATTACAGGTGAGCTATGAATCAAGAATCTCAATCACTACTTTTTATTAATCTATACAAAAGTCGCCAGACTCGCCACAGGTTGCACAATAACAACACAGCTAGTTTTCCAAGCTTGCTGTGTAGCCTGTAAACTAGCTGAGATGAACTCATGTTAACGTTCATCTCTCTTGTTAACTAGCTTGATGAAACACAGGACTTGTCATTCAGTCACGTTAGATTCTGGTTTATGAGCATGGCAAACGTAAAACAGATATTACTGTTAGCATTAGACGAGAGTTTGTCTCAAATATTTGACCAGAATTAATGATGAAATATTCTTCACACGGCTATATTATTTTCATCAATAGGACTCGTCAGGCAACAAAAATAAGTGAAGATGTTAGCTAAAATTCAGATGTTCAAGGCAGGTGACATTAAATAGTTTTCCCCCCTCCTGGGGCCTGTTGCTGTGGCCTGTAATTTAATATTACAGTAAATATGATAAATGTGATTTTAACCTATACTGTACTTTCTGTCTATTATCCAAGAGCAAGGTCATGTGCTTTTAGCATGACATGTCTGCACATTCTATCAAACCCTATAATGTTATTTTCTTCACATAGAGGAAAGCCATGGCCAGGAAGCAGGAGGATCAAGAGCAGAAGGTACATGTTTGATTATTAAACCTTTAGGGTTTAGACCAGGGGTTATTTTAACTGGGGATTCCCTGTAATTGACTTTTGTTCCCCTCACAATAATTGAAAAATCTGAAGACTGTTAGTAATCTTTTAATGTAATTAAATAATTATTAATGTAGAAACTGATAACAAAATTTTCATGACTGTCAAAATGACCAATTGCAAAAAAAGTCTAGTGCAACCTCTAGTTTACACACTTACCCTTTTCAATTCATATGTAGGCATATTAGTATGTAGCTCATTATTTCAGTGGCTATAAGGCACATTAATCTATTAATCTTCAAAGTCACTGCTTAGCTAACAATCAGAAAGCAAGAACACGAAAAATTGTCGACAAAAAACATGATTACGACAGTCTTTGGAAACTGCTATGAGATACTGAGACTTGAAACTGAGAAACTAAAAACTGGGCACCAGAGGGGAGAAAAGGAAAAGTATTGTAAAATGTTGAGAGAGTTTTTCTGTACTTCTGTACTGTCTTTAATAACACAAAAAAGAGATAATTGTTATGATTTTGCACTTTAAAATAAACTTGGCTTGACTTGATTTGAGAGGATTCAGAAGTCTTATTTACAGTGTTTTGTTTTGATAATGAATTTACACCCCTGCCCCTGCCACTTTTTTTTAAAAGTGAAAAACATTGACCATCCCCCCTGAATTTTTTTTACAACTCGACTACTGACCGTATGTACCACTGATGTCAACCGTTCTCAAGAGCGGAGCGTAGGTGTTGCCAATCAGCTGTAAGCGGACAAGGTTGCTGTAACAGTAAAGGTGATACATTCCTGCATTTAGATCTGCTGGGTAGCCAGAAATCTTTTGGTCAAACTTGAACCATTCCCTGGGTTTCATACCCATCATATAAACTGAGGATGCGTCAAACCTCAGGTTAGTTTGACCTCCTGTATCAAATTTAAATTTTTTCCTGAATCTGATCATAGACCATTGATCACCTGCAGTATTGTATGTAGCGCGGAAAAACCATCGGTCTGTGCCTGAGGTTTTTGTGAGCCAGACAGCCTTAAATGTTGTTTCCGCTTGAGAACCCCAAAGCTTTACAAGATTACTAGGGTTCATCATAGTCAGAACACCCCGATCATTGGAGGATAAGACTGCCACATCAGTCCCAGGGAGTCCCCCCTCTTCTACCTGAGAGAGACACAGTTCCCCCGTCTTATAGTTGAACATGTACCTCCAGCTACATGTTCAATCCGTAGGGCTCCATCGACCACTCCTCCTGTAGACAGATCGGTGATGGTGCCTGAATTCTCCGTATATAAAGCACAGGTTTCTCTGGAACATCCGCTTTAGAATCCAACTCTTGCATAATTATTACAGGTGTCTCGCTAATGACCCGCATTTCATCATGAGGCGTTGGAGCGGACATGGTGAGTGTAAATGTATCACTCTTTTGCAAGTTATTTAAAATAAGATGTGAATGCTGTGCGTATCTGTTAAGGAAGGCAAGGGACATTTTTGATTTGGCACAATGATTAACACGTTTCCTCTAAAAGACGATATCTTCAATGCAGCTGACCAAGAACAATAATGCTCTCAAGACTTCCTCTCTGCTGCTGCTCTCCAAACGATATTTTAAGCGAGGTGGGCTCTTGCTGATGGACACAGAGACTTGTTCAAAGAACTTTTATGGCTGCCAACTGATATCAAGACACTGCTGTTTGAGAGAACCGACACTGAAGGAGGAGCTGTGAGGTCTGGCGTTCATAGTTGACTGATGCTGCTGTGATTAAGGGGGGTGGGGCTGAGTTCTGTGACGTCTGATAATCTCTTGATGAGGGTCGTGCTGGGTTGTGTCTCTCTCGTCCTTTCTTTGGTGATTTAATTTTTTTTGTATATAATTGGGACGATTTGCGGTATCACTTCCTAATGTGGGAGTGTGGCATTTTTTTAATTTATTTTTTTTAAAGAGAGGAGGAAGACAGAAATAACAAAATGCATTACAGAAGGATAGAGAAAGTATGTGAAGACATGTATATCTTTGAAGGACATGAGTGGAAGAGACTAGGATGGAGGTGATAGAAACATAATAGAGGAAAGATAATTGTAAGTGAGTGAAAAGGCTTTTTGTAGGTGATAAAAGAGGGAAAAAGTGAATTATTTTTCTAAATTTATATTCACCGTGTTAGGATTTAGAATTAACCAGGTAGATTTTAACTTGTTAACTGAGAATTAGCATGAAGGAATGCTGTGAGTTTCTCAGCTCAGGTTTACGACTTAATTACTGCAACATCCGCTCGACCCCCATCACCAGTTTGAAACTGCTTGAACAAACAGTTATTGATTTACCAGGACTGTGTGACTGGACCATCTGGACTTCGGAGACAAAGGACCATTAAACTCAGAGGAACTAAGGACACGCCTTCTTGGGCTCCTTAAAGGAGGGACAGAATTTGATTTCTGGGTGCATTTCCTGACATCCTTGGTGGTGTCAAGAGGTGTACCATCGGCCGATTAAAATATTCTGCATGGCATAATAATTCTTTGTATACATGATTGTATTAAATTCTTGATTGATCTTTGCTTCAAGATTTGTCATTTAGGCACCAGATAAAAGAACACGGAGATACAGTTTTTTCAACCGTAAGAATTTACAACAAGGTAACCACTTTATTGATTACTTTATTTTTAATATGTTTTTCTATCTTTTCTAACACACATACTGCATGTTTCTGCACAAATTATTTGAAGTTAACATTATAACAGCATGGACAGTTTTCTAATTGTGGATTATAACTATCGGAAGGTGAGCTGATTTTTGGATCCACTTATTGATTATTGCAGGCAGGATATTTTACTAATCCATAACATCTCTCCTGAGTCTGTTGTAACCTCTTTCAAATTAACATCTGGTGTTAGATAAATGATATTGTGCAACCTCTGTCTTGTTCTTTTTGAGACAGGCTGTGGTTTCCAGAGTGACCCCCTTTATGGTGCCATTAAAGAATCCTGTGGCAGATACGTTGACGTGTTGTGTGCTGATTGGAAGTCACTGGAAGTTCTAAGCTTATGGAGCATGACCAACCTTTTGACCGTGTTCATGTCAACTCAGGAGAACAGAGGATTCAAACAGTTTCTTCAACTTACTTCACATCATCTTTAATCCATTGGAGGTCATCTTCCCACTTCATCTGAATTGTCACACTGGCCTGTCATCTGCGGACATCTGGATTTCCTTCTCTTCAACTAGGATGAACTCAATATTATCAATTACATTATGGATGATCACCTTATTCATATTTTACGAATTACAGTTCATGAGTGTTTATTTGTTATATGACATATTTCAAGATGAGTTTACATGTTCCTGTGTTGCTGGGAGGTTCTAGTATACTGTTTTGTTTTGTTTTCAGATAAAAGGGGTTTTTTTTTATATAAAAAGGGGATATAGAAATCTTTTATATACATAAAGAATACTAGATATTTTCTACAGCTGATTTGGAAAACATGAATAAATCATGTTTTAGGTGGATTTGTTAGGATTTTGGAATTAACTCAGAATGGTTAAAACTAAAACTTTATGACGGGAAGGAATGCTGTCTTCATTTATGACCGAGTTTCTCAGCTCAGGTTTACAACTTAATTACTGTAACATCCTCCAGACCCCCACCAACAGTTTGCGACCCCTGGAAAAACAGTTTGTTTATTAACCAGGACTGTGAGACTGGAGACTTGCTGACCATCTAGATTTTGAAAACAAAGGGCCATTAAATTCAGGAGTATGAGAGGATACGCCTTCTTTGTGACTATAAGAACGAAGGACATTTTGAGATCTGGGTGCATTCTCCTGGCATCTCTGGAGATGTTAGGAAGATGTACCATCGGCCGATTAAAATATTCTACATGGCATAATAATTATTTGTGTTCATGATTGTATTAAACTCTTTGATTGACCTTTGTTTCTAGTCTCGTTAATTGGCACCAGTTAAAAGAACATGGAGAGATCCTTTTAATTTATTCTCATGATAAAAAGTTGGACAGAAAAACAAAACAAAATGAAACAGGCGACATTACAAACTCAATTCTTCAACAGACACTCAGAAAAAAAAAAGAAGAGTAAAACCAAGAAAACATCCCATTAGTACATAAATCTTTACATGCATGAGTGGACTACAAAAATCCTGTTATTTGTGTGATAACTAAGACGTTGACTTTCTGGCCTACAAAAACAACAAACTCTGAAAAGCTGGAAAGCATAAAATTGTCTACTTTTTCTTCAAAGTGTTCTCTTTAGTGGCCACCACAGTGGATCATCTCCTGCCATCTCACCCTCTCCTCCACCTCTTCCTGTGTCTCACCAACCAACCGTCTCTTTCATCACATCTAGAAATCTCTCTTGGCGTTACCCTTTTCTTCCTGCCTGGCAGCTCCGTCTCCAGCATCCCTCTGAAAATCTGTTCACTGTGTCTCCTCCTTCTGAGCCCAAACCAGATCACATCTACAGATCTGAACATCTTCAGTGCGTATACATATATACAAGTGTGAATATAATGTCTGTTTACAGGTCGACAAAAAATAATGTTAAAAATAGCACTTAGAACTATAACTCATACTCAGTCCTGTAATTTTTTTTTCTATCCTATTGACCACCACATTAAAACCACTGTTCCTAACGTCCGATTCTGGAATCGTTTAGAAGATTTTTGAATTTCGATTTATTTACTGCACTAGTTTGTTGATGTTACTCCGCCCGGCGTACTCAACCCTGCGCTAGTGGCGACGTCACGTCCATCGCCGACGGGACTTCACTCACCACAACATGGTGAGGGCTACCTGGCGCAGTGCAACATCTGCAGGAAGCGTGTTACTGCCAGAGGAGGGCGCACGACTTATATGGCAAAACAACTTTGCCTGCATGTCATCACAAAAATTACAAGTGTACCATATTTAATTCACTGTGTTGCTCCCCTACTCCTAACCCTTCTCATATATACGTGTACAGGCCTCTTCCACACCTAGCGAACTTGTGTTTTCCGCAGCAGGCAACATATCTGTGCCGAACATTCACGTTTGAATTCTGAAAGAGCAGATATGGTCATCTTCCTAAACAAAAATTGTTGATTTAATTTTTTGTTGGGCAAAATGTATTTTGGAGGCCAACTGCCAACTGTCAGTCGTTAAACATTTAGGCTATAAGTGAATTCTGTGAATGCATATGTGCATGCTAGCGTGTGTAAGAATAAAAATGGCCTGTCGTGTGTGTAAATGTGTCACAGTTTTTTTTAATGAAAAAATTCTACAGTCAGATAAGTCACGATCTGTTGACCTACACATCAAAGAATCGGAATCGAGAATCGTTTTGAACAGGAATCGAAACAGAGAATCGGAATCGGAATCATTAAAATCCAAACGATGCCCAATCATAGTCTCGATTCCCTACATAACAAAATGACAAAATGTGCCAATAATGATAACTGGCTGTGATCTTTTTTTGATTGTGGTTTAATTTTTGCAACTCTTACAACACACACATTGTCTTCTGAGTTTTTCTTTTGCATGTACAAACAACAGAGGTAACACCAGTCTGCTCGGCGCAGACACCCAGAAAGACACCAATGTGATCTCACAACTGTAAGTTCCCTCCGAGATATTCAGTATAATCCTAACAACCTCCCATACAAACCTCAACACCAGCACTCCCAGTATGGCAGTAATGGTGTAGAACGCCCTCTGTTTTGATTGGTCAACCCTCTCCCTGACCCCACCCTGTTCCCCTGGGCCTGGACGAATCAGAACACAGAGAACTGAAACACTGCAGAAGGAGACAACTATTAGGGAAAATATCAATATGGAAAAATAAAAAACAAAGAGGAGGTTACCCCCCTCCTCCATCACAATCACCACTAAAGAGCTAAGCAGCCAGACACAGCCGATGCAGATGTTTCTGATTCTGACCCCTCTCTCTGTTTTCAGGCTCAGGTAAGTGATGGGATGAACGACAGCCAGGTAGCGCTCCAGACAGGTCAGGATGTGAAAGAACGTCTCTCCGGAAAATGTGAATGAAAGATGAAGAGTCCCCACTGCTAACATGTTGAGCTGATCAGTGTAAACAGCACAAACATTAAGCAAACACCCAATGACACCAAGTGTCTCCATGGTGACCAGGTGGTACATGAAACTGTCAGAGTGACTCATTGTTGATGAGGAGGTGGAGCGACTTCTCCGCCACTGTTGGAAACCATGGCGGAGGATGAAGATGCAGAGAGGGAGGAGGAGGGAGATGCTGGTGATGTTGAACAGGGTGAAGTTGATGACGTTTGATCTGGACAAGAAGCACTCCATGGCAAAAGGGAGGGGAGAGTTGGTGGAAAGATTAAGGGTGTCATTTGTGGATGAGGAAAACTTGATCAACATGTCTGGAAGAGAAAAAGACAGGACAATGAAGGGAAAAATATATTTTTGTGTCCTGAAATGCCCTGAATTCAACCCTTTATATATCAATCATGCTATTATCAATTATATTACTGCTGATTATTATCAACGACTGCTGATTATGCACCTGTTTGGATCAGGAGGTTCTCGGGCCAGAGGTGGAAACTCTGTGTCCTGAGAACGTCCTGATTCAACTCTTTCGTATCAATTCTGCACCCGCTTATGTTTATGAACAAATGTAACTAGAGAGAGAGATGCGCCCCCTATGAGGCTCAGTCCCTTGTGAATGGGCTCCATGGCGAGAGGCCAAGACAAAGTGTGTGAGCTTGTGGGGAGTAGATGGGCCCGTCCCTCCTTCCAAGCTCGGATGTTGTTAAAAGACTATAAAGACGGAGACAACCGGAGGTTCGGGTAGAGTCAGCTGCGGGTTCGTGCACGACGCCCAGCCGGGTTTTTTGGCCACTCTACCAGACTGCCCTGCTCTCCAGTCTATGTGTTGAGGTAAGAGACTATAAGGCCTAGCCCTGTGAACTGTCAGTGATCTGTTTTGCTCGATATTTTGTGGGAATAAACTTGACACATTTATTCTAGCAAAAGAGAAATTGTGTGTTTTCTATGTGCAATGCTTGCTATCTGTGGGGAATATATATAAACATATATTATTCTAGCAAAAAGCGAGTGTCTCTGTTTAATTTTGTACAGCCGACCACTCCGATTTTCTCACAAAACAGACAATAATACAGATGACATGTAGAGACTACATCATGCTTGAGGGAGGTTGGGCTTCATCAGACCGGTTGGTGCTCATATAGAGATTTCTTTTATCAACATTTAATAAAACATGACACATACAGTAAACAGCAAATGCAAGCACTTATTTTAGCTCTTTCTCAGTGAGGAATAACTAAACATGGAGACTGCTGTCAGCATAAAGTGAAAAAAGGATACTTTTCTTTTATGTTTCTTGCATCAATAATAGCAATATTTGAATAATAGGTTTTACATAAATGGTTTATAAAGAGAAGCAGTGTTCATATAAAAACACTGACATCAAGTTTATTTTAGGCATTAATTCATTCAATTTAAATAACAAAAGAAAACCCAAAAGGTAACGCCAACCTCATCAGTGTTGTCCCAGACTCTTCTTCCTCTGCGTCTCCGTACGATATCTGCTTCAGTTATGGTCAAATGCTCAAATGGTCACACTTCACTTCTCTGTCTCTCAAAGTTCAATTCAAATATGACTCATTTGCTTAACAAAAACACTGTCACGATGACAAGGCGCTTGCAGTAATCACAACTTTAAAGTGCATTTTTTTTTTTAAACCGATCAACAGCTGAATTTTCCAAGGCTTTGTTTAATATAAATTAGTATCTGGATGCTGGGATATTTATTTTCATATCGATATTTATATCTACATATGCACAGACATACATACAAATAGGTCCAGAAGTAAGTTGGCCAGCCACTAGACTATTTGATGATGTGATCAGACTTTACAGTTTCTGGAGGAAACAGGTTTGTATGAGGGTGGAGCAGCTTGAGAGCAGAGCTACTCTCATTTGAGAGATTATCTGGCGAAAGTTGTTGTTTTATCGTTATGCTTTACAACAAAATAGACAAGTTTAAACAAACCGCTGATGTGGCTTAAATGTACTCGTCTCCATGTGAGAAAATTGGGCCTTCAGGATTTGCCTTCACAAAGTTAAAAGCATGCTGTATTGGTTTGAGATGAGGCGACTGACTTAGCCATTGAAAAACATTAGATGTCTTTGCCCTCAAAAAGTCTTGAGTATGTTTATGGTCATTGTCCATCTGCACCGTGAAGCGGCGTTAGTCAGTTGGGTAAATCGTGATCTCTGTCATCAAACATACTACAGTAAAAAAAGTGATAAAGTACTATTTTGTATTTGAGTTGCCATTTCTTAGTCGAGCTTGTTGGTATTTGTGTCATACTTCTGCTGAGAGATTATTATAATGATCTAAATGACCTACCGCTGGAAGAAGTGACTAAATACAAAGCTAAAGTGATGCACAACAAATTAATGAACTCATAAAACACAACAGCTCTAAATCATTATGTTTTATTTCATCTTTATATCATACCATAGCACAATTATAAGACTACAAAGAGGGCAAAAAGAAATTTAAAAGGTGATCAATCAAACCTTAAACCGACCAACAGAGATATGTGTACAAATATACATTATATGTAGGCTAGTAGAGGTCAGCACAAACATACATCAATAAAATACATCTGAGATGAGATGAAATGACTTCCAAAGAGGCCAAACTGTGCAAGGACGAAACAAAGACAAATTGGGGCTGTAAATGTGGACAGATTGTGATACTGACACAACAAAAGGTTAAAATGCTCTGCAGAACAGAAACAGTAGCTATTAAAGAAATTAAACTTCTTCACATCCTGATATCATCAAAAAGATTTAGAAAACTCAATGCAGCTGGCTGCCATTGCCAAACCTCAATATGGAACAATGTCTAAATGACTACAAAACCTATAAAACACAGAAACGGGCAAGATTGAGAAATCTGAAATCTCAAAAAATAAAAATAAAAATCACCCTTCAGCTTTTCCTTGTAACTGTAAAGCACAGAGGTGGTTATGTCATAATCTGGGCTGTTATATAATGTAATTATCTTTATCTTGTAACAGCTGTCCAGCTATAGTGTTTCTCAGTGGATCTAATATACAAGTAGCATCAGACAGAAGTATACTGTAAATAGGGATGGGCATTTGGTTGAGATTTATTTGCCGATCATCGGGAGAATTAATGATTAATAATCGATTAATCATTAACATTTTTATATTGAAAACTATCACAATTATTCCCGATATCGGCGTGACGTTTGTTTTCCCCTTTGGCCTGGTTGCTATGGCCTGGTTGCTATGGCTCGCGCATGCCCAGATGTGTTCAGTGGCCCGGATGTTCGTGGTCGACAATAACGTGACATTTCCTGTTTCTTTTCAAAAAAATAACAATGATAATAAAACAAGAGATATCGAGGAGACTACTTAACAAGGACAATTTATATCAAATCGCCAGTATTACAGGCTTTTTGTTTCTTAAAAAGATGCGCTTGTTGTGTGCTCGATGTGCGCTGCAGCTCCTTCTGGTCCTGTGCTAACACCAAGTTGAGGCTAGGCTAGGCTAGGCTAGGCTGAGATAGAAGAAGAAGCGCCTCCACCGTCCTTTACAAGGCTTGGATGTGCGTTGTTCAAGTGATACATCATTGTCGTTGTCAATTACTTGTATTTGTAATTAGCATTGCAGTGATTGCAGTACACTTGGTCATTTTCTAAACGAAAATGGTCCCACGCCACACTTCACCACGACCGCTTCATGATTAGGCGATGACCTACAGAAGCTCGCATGTAACAACTGAGGCCAGCCAGGGTAGGGTGATGGTGAAATGCTGCCCCCTGCTGGCAAATTTCTATCAGTGGCACAGTGAAATGCATCGCATTGTTTAAGGACGTGCACTGATAAGATAACCTACATTCGGATTGTTTAAAAAAAAACAAAAAAAAACATTCGGTTCATCGAGGAAAATTAATTTCTTCGACCAAATTCTTAATGATCAATCATCGATTAATCGATTAATTATGCCCATCCCTAGCTGTAAAGTGTTGTTATTTCTATCCATTAGAGAAAAACCTCTCAACAGAGGAACTTATTTATTTAATTACACTGTATTATACATATATACATATATATATATATATATATATATATATATATATATATATATATATATATATATATATATATATATATATATATCTTGGAAAAAAAAAAGTTGATTCTAGCATCCATACACAATTGCTTGTCTACGTCTTGAATATGTTACGCAAGTGAAGCTCCCGCACTTGTTTGATCTTGTTCTACTCTGGGAAGCGTGAAAGGCCAGTCTCATATGTGTTTACTCCCCTGCTGCAGATCTTCTGGATCCATCTGGCATCTTTCAGCTAATAACTATTGTTTTTCCCGCAAACTGCAAAGACATTATGCACTGAGAACATGTCTCGTGGTGGTATAAATTCAAGTTTCTTCCTTTACTGTCAAGCCTTGATTCTGAAAAAAGTGTAGTCTACTTTCTGCTCCACCGCCTACAGTTGAGTTTTTCCTTTGTGAGTAGAAACATCAGGGGTATTACCAGACTGCTGGGTATCCATACCCAGAAACTCAACGAATACACCACACAGGTGTAACCGCCTCCTGAGACGTACAGTATACAACTAACCAGATCCCATACTAACCTGATCACCAGCACTCCCAGTATGGCCGTAATGGTGTAAAAAGCCCTCTGCTTTGATTTGTCAACCTTCTCCCTGCCCCCATCCTGATCCCCTGGGCCTGGACGAACCAGAACACGGAGAACAGAAACACTACAGAATGAGACTATCATTAAGGACAACGTCAAGAGGAACAAATACACAGGGATGAAGATGGGCTTAGCATCATCTTTGAGCAAGCATATTCCTGAAAAGCTAAGCAGCCAGACACAACCAATGCAGATGTTTCTGATTCTGATTCCTCGCTCTGTTCTCAGGCTCAGGTAAGTGATGGGATGAACGACAGCCAAGTAGCGCTCCAGACACATCAAGATGTGAAAGAACATCTCCCCCATATATGCAACAGCAGGAAACACGAGTCCCACTTGTAACATTCCCGGCTGATAAGTGTAGAGAGCACAGATGTTGACGATACACCCAAAGACACTTAATAGCTCCATGGTAACAAGGTTGTACGTGAAACTTTCAGAGTGACTGATTGCCGCTGAGGATGTGGAGCGATTTCTCCGCAACTGTTGATAATCATGGTGGAAGATGAAGATGCAGAGAGGGAGGAGGAGGGAGATGTTGGTGATGTTGTACATGCTGAGGATAATGGAGCTGGAGCTGAAGAAGAAGCAGTACTCATTGAAAGGGAGGACTGAGTTAATTGAAGAATTAGGTGGAAAAAGAAGGTCGTCATTTGAGGATGAGGAGAGGCTGATCCCCATATCTGGAAGAGGATAAGACAGGAGAGTCATAGAGATGACATGCAGAATCATAATTAGACAGGTGTGCCCATGTACAGAGGTTTAAGGTGCCTACACAGCCATCTTGGGTTCAAGTCCTCGATTATCACCCCTTGCCATAAATCATTTCCCCATCTCAAAAATTTCACAAAATTATGGCCACTTAGGGGCCAAAATAAAATAAATAAGTACAAAAAAATTAAAGACATTTGTGTTTGGTAGATATTTCTTTGTTGTCACCATGCTTCTTTGCTGTAAATCTTATACCGTTGGAAAGTCTCATTATTTCTGTTATAAATGGTGCTACATTTATCAGGAACATGTGTTTGTGGGATGAGCAGCAGAGCTGAGGATGTGGGTTGTTACACCCATAAAAGACTTGCCAGATTTTCTCTGCCAATGACAAACATTGGCCGTTGACTTTTGTTTGGTTGATTGAATGATTGTTTGAAGATTTGGCATATCTTTCATGTGTACAATACAATATCAAACCTTTCCTTTCTTAGTAAGATTATAGGAAAAGCTGTTTTTCAACAACTCCCCAACTTCTTGATGCTAAATAACTGTTTTGATGTCTACCAGTTAGGTTTTCGGCCACATCACAGCACTGAGACTGCTCTAGTTAAGGTCCTTAATGACATCCACTTGAACACAGATAGTGGAAACATTTCAGTCCTGGTACTATTGGATCTCAGTGCTGCATTTGACACGGTCGACCACAACATCTTTCTAGGCTGGCTGAAAAACTGGGTTGGACTTTCTGGCACTGCAATAAATTGGTTTAAGTCCTATCTAAAAGACAAGGACTACTCTGTGTTTATAGGTTACTGTTAATCTGAGCAGACTAAAATAACCTGTGGAGTTTCCCAGGGCTCCATCTTGGTGCCACTGCTGTTCAACATCTACATGCTCCCACTCACGCAAACCCACCAAACAACAGATGTCCGTGGACGTTTTTTTTAATGGCTAAATAAGGTCGGCCCCTTTGTGGCCATTATTCAGCCCTAAAAAAGACGTTGAAAACCCGTCCCTGTTTCGCCGTCTTGTTGTGGCCATTATTTAGCCCAAAAGAAGATGCTGAAAATCTGTCTCTGTTTTGCCGTTGTTTCTTGGTCTATATTTAGCCCCAAAAAAATCTTTGTAAACTCCTCTCTGTTTTAGCGTCTTGTTGTGGCCCACATTTAGCCCAAAAGAAGACATTAAAAATCCATCTCTGTTTAGCCGTCTTGGCATAGTCCACATTTAGCCCAAAAGACGACATTGAAACCCGTCCCTGTTTAGCTGTCCTGTCGTAGCCATTATTCAACCCTAAAAAAGACGTTGAAAACCTGTCCCTGTTTTGCCATCTTGTTGTGGCCATTATTTAGCCCAAAAGAAGATGCTGAAAATCTGTCTCTGTTTCGTCGTTGTTTCTAGGTCCAGATTTAGCCCAAAAAAAAATCTTTGTAAACTCGTCTCTGTTTTAGCGTCTTGTTGTGGCCCACATTTAGCCCAAAAAACGACATTGAAACCCGTCCCTGTTTAGCTTTCCTGTCATGGCCATTATTTAGCCCAGCAGCCTTAAATACCGTGGACGCCATCAGCTCGCTCTCTTCTCTTTGCTGCTCATCGGCTCTTCTGTTTGGACCTGCGCTACACGACTCAAGATATTCTCATTTGGCCTACTCCGGCCCGCCACAGCTTCCAGCCCGCAACCACGAGGCCCATCCAGCAACGTGCTAGTCAGCCACCGGTAAAGGAAGACCGGTTCACGCACCCCATCCGGCCAGTACCACAAGTGACCCGATGAGAGTGCGGAAGTTTGCTCCACACTCTCAACCCTGGGTGGAAGTGTCAGGAGCTATCACAACCTCGGTGGTTAGGAATCACCTCGTTTAGCCTTTCCTTCCTATCTCCTTACTAACAATCTTCATGACGAGGTTAGGCGTGACCTCGTCTGACATCTCGTGGCACCTCATCATGTGAGTCAGCGGCCATCTTGGTGAGGGACGGGATCACCACGTGATTTCGTCCACCATCTTGTTAAGGGACGAGGGCACCGCGTGGTCCCATCCGCCATCTTGTGACGCTGTATCGCGCGAGTCGGCGGCCATCTTGGTAAGGGGCGAAAGCACCAAGTGATCGCGTCCGCCATCTTGGACACCCTCCTCACATCACCACACACACAAACGTACACATACTTACACAGATACCTATAGTTTCCAGCACACATGCAGATATATTGACACTCTTTCCCTTTTAATGTTTGATTATGCTAGTTTAGTAATTCTTTAGTTAGTAGATATCGGGATCTTGATTCAAGTGTTTGTTCATCTTAATACTTGTTAATAAATTCTGATATATTCTAATGAGAGAAGTTGTTTGTGGTTATTTTACACAGCTCTGTAATATTTGCTGGTTGCAGAGGTCTGTGCTCGGACTCACATCTTCTCTGTTGCTCTATAGCGCCACACCTGGTCACAGGCTGGCACGCATAGACCAACAGCCATTTTGAGACTGATTCTTCCGTTTAGTACTTTTTTCCTGATTTATCAGGTGGTGCCCCGTTTCAATTTACCGTATTAACTTTGTTAATACCCTTCTGGTTATTAGCAGCTGTCCCTCAAGACAATTTGTAATAACCCTTCTATGACTAAACAAGCATGCCTTATATGCCTTATTGCACAACAGCACACTGCCAAAATAGTTAAAAAGTGGATTGATGATAACAGAGTCAATGTCTTGGAGTGGTCATCAAAAAACCCTGATCTGAATCCCATTGAAAATTTGTGGGCAGATCTGAAAAAAAAGCATGTGCGAGTTCTATCAAGAGGCAGTTCAAAGGAAATGCTACTCGATACTTAGGAAAGGGATGTAAACTTTTGACCTTAAAGAAAATAATATAAAATTCTCTAAGAAATACTCTCTCATTATTGTGGCATTTAACAAAATTAAATAATTTTGGTAATCCTGACTGATCTGAAACAGGAGAGGTTTATTCTGATTGGACTTCAGACACTAAGACAAAAAAATTAAAAAGTGTGTAATTAACATTTATTTCTTAAATCTTATCTACATTTTTAATTCCTTTTAAAAAATTAAAAACCAACTGCTAACTAACTTTTTGAATATAAATATTTTGCATTTTAATATTTTTGCGTTTAATATTTTATTTTTTATTTTCTCCCTGTTTTAATGTACTCTTTAATGCTTTTAAGGTTTTACATAAAGCACCTTGAATTGTCTTGTACTCTACAGATAAACTTGCTTTGCCTTACTGATCACATTCTCAGCTCTACTGCTCTTCCCACAAAAGGCACCATTTAAATTAAAAAGGTTTCTCAACAGTTTAACATTTATTGCCAAGAAGCAGCAAAAGAAATAATCTTATTTTCAATTGGGTATATAAAAAAAAGAGTATTACTGAATTAAGAGTGTGAGTGAAGAATTAAAAGTGTTCAAACATAATCTTTTTTTATGCATGAAAATAGATCCGTGAAAATAGAAGAAAAGATCAACACTAACCTCATTAGTTTTTGTTTCCAAGCTGTCTTCCTTGGATTTCTTGGTTTGTGTAGTATTTGCAGCAGTTATGGTGAACTACTGGAGTCAAACTCATCTTTACTCAAATTTAAATTCAAATATGGCTAATTTGCATTGAAAGCGTCACCACAGTGACAAATAGTGATAAATGGGAAACACGTACACACAATAATCACAGTCCTGGAGTACATTTTCAATAAACTGAGTAATAATCTACTTTTATCTTTGTTTCCTGTGTTATCAAATTTTTAATGACATACGGTTTTTTCCCCAGTCTTTTTAAGATACAAACAAACTATAGAAACCTGTCTGTCTGGGGCCAAAGTTGAGTGGCTTCCTCTGTTATTATTTTTCTACCAAAGAGTTAAATCTGTCCTTGGTTCTGAGACGGGTCACACTAAATACTGACTTTTGATTGCAGAGTAATTATGTTGTGAACACAGTGTGGTTTTGTGTTGTGTAATGTTGTCTTGAGGTGACAAAGGAGAGCAAAACAGGGTAAGTCAGGAAAATTATCAACGGGAAAATCAAATGATTGGGACAGAAAGACTGACCGTGGGTGAGGTTGCAGTTAAAAAATGTGAAGGATTTAAGCAGAAAAAACACCTGAACATACTGCTGGATGTTCTGCCTGAACACTTGTAATATTAAAACTGCATTTTGGGGCCTTAATTGCTGAGTCATGAGTCCATGAGTTCTGGTCTTGATTCCTGTCTGTCGAAGGCCTAAGTTTTGTTATCATTCTGGTTGTTCCGGTGAAAAAACTGTGTCTCCGTGTTCTTTTATCTGGTTCCTAAATGACAAATCTAGAAGCAAAGATCAATCAAGAATTTAATACAATCATGTATACAAAGAATTATTATGCCATGCAGAATATTTTAATCGGCCGATGGTACACTTGTTCACAACGCTGCTGCCATGAACAAATGCACGCTCCCAGTTAGTGTGTTCATCTTTTTAAAGATCCAGAGAAGGCGTGTCCTGGGTTTTATGGTCTTTTGTCCAGATGGTCACTGTCCCACAGTCTGATTTAATCAACAACTGTTGTTCCGGGGTCTTCAAACTGGTGATGGGGTGATGGGGGTGAGCGGATGTTGCAGTAATTAAGTCCAGATGTCCAGTCCAAACAAAGGTGGTGGTGTGCTTGCTCCAAGAAAAAGGGTGTAACTAAATACGTTGATCTATGCCATCGCATAGTCCTTTGAAGACAGCAGGTCAGGAGGTCGTGATCCCAGTGTTAGGTCATAAAGCAGCCACCCTGAGGCCTTCACCAGCCAGACTACAGGCAATAAAGGATTAGCTTTAACTAAAGTTCTGAGTTAAATTCTAAATCCTAACACCGGCCTTCGTTCAGTGATGTGAGTTGAATGACCTCTATGAATTGTATACAACTTGGAGAATAAATCCACTTTGCACCTCTGTCGTAGTCCAGCGCTTTGTTTAACACCTGATTGAATGCCTCACCAGTGTACAATTAGAGCATATACTTGTAAATAAGATGTACCCAAGTTTACAAACAACAACACTCAAAAACTAAAACAACTCAAATTGTTAAATTAGCAAAGGTAGGCCATCCAGCTGAGACAGCAGAAGCTTTACAACTGAGCACAAAATGAAGGTATTTGGCTGCTGAAAAATAAAAAAAAATGTAGGAAGCCAAATACCTTCATTTTGTGCTCTTGATATTCATAAACACGGGATCACTGTCTCTCTCTGCTGGCCTCCGTAGACCATTACAGTACTATACTGTATGTCAAACACATGACATGCTATGGAGGTGAGTCTGTTCAGACTTTCAGAGAAAAACTTCTGTAAAAACTGCATCTGCTGGAACCGGTCAAATCTTTTGTATAGAGTCAAATCAAGTGGTTGAAGAGGAGGGGTCCGATAAGTGATCCTTGTGGGACTCCGTAATCATGATGGTTGCTTTAGTTCCATAATTACCTCGATCTGAGGTGGGCAGTGATTATTCAAAACACTGAAAAATTCACCATCAGATGAAGGTTTGCTTGATTTTACATGCTTGTATGATCGTTGTTCTTTAAACACTTCTGCTAATTTGTGGATGCTGCACTGTCCTGTTATTATTAGACCACCATTTTTTCTTCAGTTTCTTGTTCATTTTAATACCTGGTACCACTAAACGTCATCATGTGACTAAAACAGACAGAAAAGAAAACACTGAATGCATAAAAGCAGTGTTTTTGGCAACGTCATAGCTATTGATGTAAAAACTTAAGTGATTAAAGGTGGAGTAGGTGTTGTTTGAAAAACGGTTCCAACAATCCAACTCAAGTGAGATTTTGAAAATATACACTCCCTCCCTCCTCCCAAAGGCTCCGCCTCCTCCTCTTCAGCTCACCCCTCGAAACCACGCCTTCACATGATTCACGACTGCATGAACCATAGGGAGGGAGGGAGGGAGGGGTGATATTTGATGGACGTATTAGGCAGCCAATCAAAATAGTGATGATCACTTTTTTGATTGGTCAGAGTTTTTCTCTGATTAAACCTTCTAGACTGGACCAAAATGTTTAGTTTTTTTTGCAAACATTTTATTTCAGTGGGTGCAATGGAAATGTGAAAAGGTTTTCAGGCAATATTGTAAAAAGTGTTGCAAAAAAACAACACCCACCCCACCTTTAAGGTTATAATCAAGAAAACCATGGAAAATGGTAAGATATCAGCTCTTAAATAAAACTCTTATGAGCAAACTTTGTGGTTATCGTTATGTTTGTCCAAACAAATGTACCTTTAGTTGTACCAGGCATTAAAATGAACAAGAAACTGAAGATAACAAGGGTGGTCTAATAATTTTTTCCATGACTGTAAATAGCATCTCTGTGCTAAAGGCTATTTAGCATGCCTGGCTGCAAAAGCTTTTGGTGTTTTCTTTGAACATTCAGACCAAATGAAGTTCAGTCATGAAAACTGCTAACCTATCGCTGTAGTTTTTTTTAGCTAGTCTGAATGCAGACCGCTCTTTGTTGTAGTAAAGTTAAACGAGGATGTAGACATTGTTTTCAATCGTGCAGAATATCTTCCAAATTGCATTTTGAGTCTCTGTGTTGGATCACATTTATTTAGGGAGGTCTGTCTGTGACCTAGAACATATCTAGTAACCAGTTCAAGTATTTTCTTCCCTCCAAAAACAATCTGAGTCAAATAATCAATCATTTTCTTATTTTCCTTATTTTCAGGGCTGTAAAGAGCCCTGTTGCTGAACCACAAAACATGTTAGACTGAGATTTTCTGTGAGTGTGTATAGTTATCTCTGTGGCCATGTTGGACTGACAGCTCCACCCCCCCACCACACCTGAAATAGAGTCCAGCACACCTGGGACACTAAATGGGATTGAAGTGGTTTATGAAAGAATGACTAACAATGTGAGACACAAAATTGAATGCTTTGAAATATATATTTTTGTTCCTGTGGGAAAAAGAAAGGAAAAAACATTAAATTATATAATTTGTAACATGAAAAAAATGCAGGAAAGTTATAGTTTAAATAAAGTAATAATGGCTTTTGTAGACATTTTTTTGTATTGTAAAAAAAAAAAAAAAGAAAAATAATTATTTTTGTAATTCAAACAACTAAGGCTGCCGGTTTACAGATTGCTTTTGTAATAAATAGAGTGGTCATCCGTCATGTTTGAATAAGCACCTGCTTCAGCATACAGCTTATTTGAATCTCAACAAACATTCCCATTAAACAAACAAATGACTGTCAAACATGAACTAATCAATCACTGCCTTATGCATTTAGACGCGTGTGCCAACACAACATACAAACGCAAGGACAGATTTATAAAGACTTTGAACGGCACGCCACATCACAGTAAAGGCAAGCATGGATGAGATTATCAGAAACTACAGACAAAGTGAGTACCTTTTAGTGATTTTACAGACTGAAACATGACGGTAGGTTTTTATCATGATGATGCATTCATTTCTAATGATTATGTTGACATTAAAATGGTTTACATAATTTTTTTTCCTATACAAATACTGCTCAAATAATGAAATAAATTACAAAGATGACAAATCCTTATCAAGTAATCTAAGTAAAGCAAATTATTTAATTACTATGCTTACTATGATCCTGCACCAAGATTTCCAATCTGCTTCTGAGGTTTCTGAATGTAACAGTGATCCTACAAGACGTTTCCACAAAAACAAAATGCGAGAATTTCGTAAGAAATTTTTTTTTAAGATTTTTTTTTTTTTTTGTAAGAATTTTGTGCTCCATTAAAATTTTTACAGCAACCATCCCAGTAAAATCCAAGCAGAGACAAATACGCTGCTATGGGCCCTCCAACTGAAGCAGACATGGTGTAATATTAAAACTGCATTTTGGGGCCTCCAAAATGCAGCAACATAAACCCTTAAAATGGAGAATTCACAGTTTTGAATTTTAAGTATATATGGACATGGTCATTCTTCCAGTAGCAAGCAGTAACCCTTTTTTAATCAGAAGATAGTCATTAATAATTAGCATGTGTATGCAGCTTAACCCTCATACCGCCGACAGAGGTGTACTTTTTGTCATATCTCAGAGGTGCTTTATTCTATAATTCCAATTTTTCATGACTTTGTCAATCAATTTGTTCCTAATGATGTCATATGATTTTTTTTCTGTTTCTGTCTTTATCTGTGCTTTTTAAAAATTCCAATGCATTGTGGTCCAAGAGGACCGCAGTCAAAATCTCTAATTCCGCCTGTATTTTTAATAGATGGAACCATTTATTGAGTCAATGTTTGCCATGAGTCCTAATTTAAAGTATCTTACTTTTGTATTTTTGACTTTTGTATTAAAATTCAAATAAAATTAAAATGTAGAGACATTTAAATGATTGTGGGTTTAAGTTTTTTATATATATTGGGTTCAAAATGACCTTGGTTGGTTTCACCATATAAATACAACACAAATAATGTTTACTTGAAATGACTGAACACTAAATTATATCAGAATCAAGTCTAACGTGACTACCATAGAGATGGTAATAGAGAGCCTCATTCTTTAACTGATTTGAAAAATTTCAATGGATTTGTGCTTAGCTCAGATAGCATCTTAATTGCTGTAAAGGAGATCATAAAATTCCACTGTTGACATTTTTGGGTTAAAGAAAAGTATATTTTTGTTTTATAAAATATGCAAATTAACTATAACTTTCTTAAAATAATAATAATCTGTTGTTGTTTTTTTCCTCAGATGACATTTAATACATCAGTAATAATATTCTGAGAAGAAAAAAGTTGTAATTTTTCTTTGATGGTTGTTTATTACAGCATTTATTCTTGGGGTCCGCACGGACCCCAGTCGGTGATCCATGTATGTGAAATATGTTGGTAGAATGAGGGTTGTGTTTTACAGCTGAATAAGTTCAGGTTAAATAACATTAAATCTGTGCAGACATGTGCACGCTACAGTGCAGTGCTTTCAGGATTAGGACAGGTTTTAACGGTTCGTTACAGCTCTGTATTTATTCAGTGTGCCGCCGCTAATGCTCCCGATTCACAGAATGTTAACAGTTTTCTCATGCTAATTTCTTTTTTTTGTGTGTCTGCTTTTCTTTCCGTGTCTGTAGTTACGTCATTGAACTCCTCAAACGCCACTGTAGACCCCTCTGCCCTCATCACAATCCTCAGTCACCTGGAAGTCTGCTGGAGTTCAAGAGTTGGTGCTTATAACATCACCGCCCTAACCGTCATCAACAACCTCTTCCTCCTCCCTCTCTGCATCCTCGTCCTCTACCTGGGTTATAAGCAACGGCTCGCAGGAGCAGCGATGAGCCACTCCGACCTCTTCACCTGTCACATGGTCGTCATGGAGCTGATAAACATCTTCGGCTCCACCCTCCTCTGCTGTGGCGTCTATGCTAACGTCCCACGGATGGTGACGGCTGGTCTTTACTGTTTCGCCATCGTCTTTTTTGGACAAATGTTATTCCACATGCTGACCTGTGTGGAGCGCTACCTGGCTGTGGTTCACCCCGTCGTCTACCTGGGCCTGAGGAAAGACAAGGGCATCAGAATGAGAAATATCACCATCGGTTGTGTTTGGCTAATCTCCATTGCAGCAGTGGGTTCCATGTTTCTTCCGGAGTGGATGTTTTCCACCGCTGTCGTTTTCCTTTTTGCACCTGTTGCTGTTGTCGTCATCTCCTTCTGCAGCGTTTCTGTTCTCTGGGCTCTGATTCGTCCCGGGCCCGGGGAAGGGAGCAGGAACAGACAGCAGGTCGACCAATCAAAGCTCAGGGCCTTCTACACCATCATGGCCATACTGGGAGTGCTGCTGTTGAGATTCGTGAGCAACGTTTTAGCCACTGCTGTGTATGATTTGAAGTACATGAGCGAAGACGACAGATGTGGTGGGCTTCTGTCTGACAGCTGGTTCTGCGTTCCCAGCAGCCTGGTGTTGCCTCTGTTGTTTCTACACAGAGCAGGAAAACTCCCGTGTTGCAAGAATGTCAATAAATCTGTTCAGGGAAAAGATTAGCTTCCCACCAGGAACATCTGGAAGCAGCTCCGGCAGCTTAGAGTTCATTGTTGCTGAGCTCATTAGCGCCGTAATCTCATGTTGAAATGTCCAGCTTTACACTGAAGGTAAACTACTTTCAGTCCGATACAATGTCTTAGTCTCGATAGCGAGTTTTTACATCCATCCCTCATGAAAGGATCATTTTTAAGGACCTCATCAGTTAAAGTTGTTTTAAACTGCAAATACAGTCATGGAAAAAATGATTAGACCACCATTTTTTCTTCACTTTCTTGTTTATTTTAATACCTGGTACCACTAAACGTCATCATGTGACTAAAACAGACAGAAAAGAAAACACTGAATGCATAAAAGCAGTGTTTTTGGCAGTACAACGCCATAGCTATTGATGTAAAAACTTAAGTGATTTAGGTTATAATCAAGAAACCCATGGAAAATGGTAAGATATCAGCTCTTAAATAAAAACTCTTATGAGCAATCTTTGTGGTTATCGTTATGTTTGTCCAAACAAATGTACCTTTAGTTGTACCAGGCATTAAAATGAACAAGAAACTGAAGAAAACAAGGGTGGTCTAATAATTTTTTCCATGACTGTATATGCAAAATTTGTTCTGGAATTAACTTAAATAAACTCGCACAGCTCTGCTGCAGTTACAGCTCGCTGTGTTTGGTGTTGTGATGAACTAGGCAAGAAATCTGATGCAACAGGTTGTCAAGTTGCAGAACGAGAGGAAATAATCACGACAAAACAGGACTCGCTTTTCATTCGTATAAAATATATGCAGCAGATTCCTTGTACATCATTTTGGAAGAACTTTAATGACACTAACAGTTATTAATTCAGAGATAGTTACTTTGGATTTAACATTACAGCGTTGACACACCTCTTCGCTTTCCGTCACATGATCTCCAGCATTCGTCAAAGCAATCTGCAACATCGCATGACGGAATGGTGCGAACGGTGAGTTAAAGTTGTTGAACAAGCGCGGTCCACCGAGTCATTAAATGTGTCATCAGTCTCTATGATTACCACAAAAATAGTCCCACCCCAACAACAAACCCTCGAAATAAACACACTAAAGGCAGGAGAACAAAACAAGAGCATCAAAAGATAAAACACAGGCATTTTATAACAAAATGCATCTCTGCCTAGTTCACCCATAATGCACTGCAGCTGCCCGACGAGCAGTTTTTTAATTTTATTTATTTATTTATTTATTTTCAAAAAAGCAAACAAAATGAAATCAGTTCTTCCTTTTCACATTTCCAACAACACCTTTTTCATCAAAATCCATTCATAACTTTGTGAGTTATCTTGAACACAGACAAACAAACAAATAAACTTCGGTAAAAACATAATCTCGTTGGCAGAGGTAATGATAACAATAATATTGATGATGATGATAATAGAATAATAATGACAACAATAATAACAATACATATTGTAATGGGAAACTTTATATATGTTATCTCTATTCCTACATATTGTTATCCAGTGCTTATTAGTTCTTCTTTCCAGTGTTTATATCATGTTTTACACCTCCTGTTGTGTGTGTGTGTCTGTATTTGACTTAAGTTTTCAGTAAAAAGCACATAAAACCAGTTAAAAGACTTTGTGTATGCTGATGTCAGCTTTAACTAGTCAACTAAATATATAAATCTACTGATGTAATCAAATAATAGCTCTGTTGATATTGTCAAGTATCAGAGAAATGACTAAAATGACTTTTGTAATTTTGCACTGTACAAATGAACTGTATCAAATTGAACCAATGGCAGCAAGTTATATTATTCCAAATATCTCTTTCTAAATATTAAAAAAGAAAATTTATTTCATTGTGTTTTTTCTTTGATATTTGAATATGAATTTACATGGGTTTATTTTTTTAACAACCCCCCACTCCAACCTCCCTACTTTGAATTCTACATATGGACCAGCGTCGACAGCCTTTTTGTCATTTTAGGACATCACTAAGCCACAGTCACAGGTGTCATTAAAATAACACAGATGCACATACAGTTAATGACTGACACACAACTATTATCAGCATATTATTTGAATTCTGTCCACTGCTGAGTCTTGCCACACCCAGAGTCTGTCTGCATCTGCTCATTAACACAGCAGTGGAATAAATTACATTACTGAGGAGACACACAGAGGAAGGAAGCTCAGGGAGATAAACTCATGAGGTTGGTGCTCACGTTATTCATAAACATCATTTAAAATGCAAGCGCTGAGTAATATTTAACATTTTCCACGTTTGCCGAGCTTTTATAAATTCAATTCCAATGACCCGATTAAATTTACACACCAGGTCAGTTCATTTCTTTTATCGGTGTCCTGTTTGTTAAGAGGATTCTGTCACTGACTGCATTTGAATCTGGATGAGGGGTTCAAATTAGGTTTCCTTAGCAGTTGGTGAAAACGGCATATTTAAAAAATGTTTGGGAAAGAGCAGGAGCGATCCTGAACGCAGCCCTGAACCAACGGATAGTTGGTCTCACCAACAGAAGAGTCTTCCTTCACCTCCATCACTCTGCCAAGCGTAATGTTTGTCTTGCAAATAACATAAAAGACTATTTGTGACAAACTTGTGACAAGGCATGCATTAAGAAATAACTCCAAGAAAACAGAAGAATGTAACCTAAAATCTTTTGTGAGGATTTATAAAATAGCTTAAAGGTTTGTAGTGCACACTTAGGTGTTTAAGACTCAACTTTATCGTCTTTAAGAATGCTAGCTATTTTTTTACAACTGTCTCCATTTTGTTACCTTTAATTTCCTGCTGTCTTAGGTTCTTATGCCCTGAGGGGTAAGTAAGTGTTTACACCAGGACTTCCTGACCTCTAAAAAAGTTTGTGACTTGCACAATTAAACATTTGTTTTACGACCTTTACCCCTGGACTGTGACAAATTTAAACACATTCCCTGTGAGACGTGAAAGCTGAGTGCCATCTGGATTTCAAGATAAGAAGAAGAAATATGCAGGAGGACGTAAACCCGCCTCCTCCTTCTTATAAAGAGAAGAGCAATCTGATTCTTTGTGTGAACTTTTTTCATATCTCTGTGATGTTAAGAGTTTACCAATCGGCCGAAAATATTCTGCATGGCAAAATAAACTCTGTATTAATCTTTGTTTTTGGTCTCTTCTTGACACCAGATAAAATAGCACGTATATTTTTTCACTGTATAAAGAAGGCACTAAGCAGAAAAAAATAAAAATATGTACAAAAAATGAGCAGAAACATACATTCTACACATTGGTCAGTTTAATACACAAATATTAATACAAGGTTTAATATGCAATGCAGAATATGTAATTGGCCGAGGGGTACATTGTTCTCAACACCACAGAGGTGCTGAGGATGATGCCCACAGAAGGTCAGAAACCTTTATAACCCTAAAAGGGGGGGGGGGGGTCTTGGATTTCCCCCATTGGTGTTTCTTCTTCGAATGGCCCGCAGCTTTCACGTCACAAGTCCAGACACATACTTTTGATTGTCTCAGTCCAGGAGCCGAGATGTCGTTCAAATGTGTTTGTCTGAGATGCCTCCCACATCTCAGAAATCAGGAGGGTCAGAAGGGTCCAGCTGTAACAACAAACTCCACCCACAAGAGTTAAGATATAAATACAAAATCTGAGGTCACAGAAATCTGAGCGCAGGGATGTCCATCCTGGAGACAAACCAGCTAGTTGTTCACTAAATCTCTAAGCTATTTCTCAAATCCCAACAGTTCTTTATGACCAAGGTGTAAGTTAGTGTTTACGACTGGGATCCTGACCTCCAGAAGTTTGTGACTTGCGCAGATAAGCACATTTGATCTACGATCTTTATTTCTGGACCAAGACAAATGTAAACCACATGTAGAATTAAACAACAAATAAACACGATAACGATTACCATTTATGTTTGACTTCATCTCATTATCGCGGTCGATTACCGGGATGTGTAATATCAGCCTCATTCAAGTCTGTTAGCGACTTGCGACTGTGTCTCACGTAAATATGTAGCTTGTAACATCGGCATCGTAACGTTAGCATGGCGGAAAGTGGTGATAGCACACAGGACATTTACCAACCCACTAAAGGGACGAAATCTGAGGTCTGGGCATATTTTGTTTTTATTTTTTTAGGAATGCAGAGGGACAACTGGTGGAGGACAGTTATCTTGTCTGCAGAGCACTTGTTTACATTTTATTGTAATGTGTACAAGCAGCTTGAAGGAGCTAAGGCTAATGCTTCAAGCTACTAAGATGTTTGACCAAGAGTAACCTGGTTGACGCGCTTCGCTAACTCGCATTTCGTAAACGTTAGCGTTGCGTGTGTTGATTGAAAAAGGACCTGAACGATATTCTTCTGATGCAGTTATGAGTCATGAGGCAGGTTTAGTTCTTGCATTTACTCAACTTGTCCCGTGTCTTTCTTTTTCCTTCCAGATAAGATGGTAAACTCTTCATCCTACGACCTCTATTTAGGCACGTACTGCTTCATCACCAAGCCAAGCTCCATCAGTGTAACCTCATACTTCATCACCAACATCATCCTCCTCCTCCCTCTCTGCGTCTTCATCTTCTACCATGGTCTCCAGCAGTGGCAGCAAAATCGCTCTTCTTCTTCCTCAGCACCCAGAATGAGTCATTCTGACTGTTTCACCTATCACGTGGTCACCATGGAGATCGTTGGTATCCTTGGATGTCTTTTGAGCTGCCATGGTATCTATAATCATCAGCTCAACACGCTTCTGGTGGGATTTTATCTATTTTCTTTCATGTGGTTCGGAGAGACGTTCTTTCACCTCCTGACATGTGTGGAGCGCTACATGGCTGTCGTTCATCCCATCACATATATGGGCCTGAGAAATGAAAGAGGGATCAGAATCAGAAATGCCTGCATCGGTGGTGTCTGGCTGCTTTCCTTTGTAACCACGTGTATGATGCTGATGGGAAACTCATTCATTGTTGTGAATTTCTGCATTTTTATATCATCCTTAATCATCGTCTCCTTCTGCAGCCTCTCTGTTCTTTGGGTTTTGATCCGTCCGGGTCCAGGGGAACAGGGTGGAGCCAGGGAGAGGGTTGACCAATCAAAACAGAGGGCATTCTACACCATTGTGGCCATACTGGGAGTGCTGGTAGTGAAGTTTTCTTGGGGTCTAGTTTGGACCGTAATGTTTGTGACAAGAGGAAATTCAGACTGTCTGTTGTTGGTGTCTGAGCTGTGGTTTAACATACCCGGCAGTCTTGTGTTACCGCTGCTGTTCCTCCACAGAGCAGGGAGATTCACATGCAGAAAGAAAATCATCCAATGAGAATGACAGCGAGAGCTGTTTAAGATGTTTAGCGGAATGGTCTGCTTTAAAGTGAAATTTGACACTATTTTTTTTTTTTTAAATCAAATCCTCCTCAAGATCTTTTCTACACTTCTTTGCATTAATTATTATATATGAATATACACTCTTAGAAATGATCTCATCTTTATCTCACTCATGGGGCTTGTTAGGATTTAGAAATTCTTAGTTAGAACTGCACAGCTAAACTTATGCCTGTAGTCTGGCTAAAGGCCTCAGGGTGGCTGCTTTATGACCCAACACTGGGATCACGACCTCCTGACCTGCTGTCTTCAAGGGACTATGCGATGGCATATTTAGTTACACGCTTCTTGGAACAAACACACCACGTTTGTTTGGACTGGACATCTGGACTTAATTACTGCAACATCCGCTATACCCCTCACCAGTTTCAAATTGCTTGAACAATCAGTTGTTGATTAACTCAGACTGTGACTGGATCATCTGGAGTTTTGGAGACAAAAGACCATACAACCCGGGAGAGCAGGACCTGCCTTCTTGGGATCCTTAAAAGGAGGGACAGAATTTGAGTTCGGTGTGCATTTCCTGACATCTTCCGTGGTGTCAAGAGGTGCACTATCGGCCGATTAAAATATTCTGCATGGCATAATAATATTTTGTATACATGATTGTATTAAATTCTTGATTGATCTTTGCTTCTAGATTTGTCATTTAGGCACCAGATAAAAGAACACAGAGACACAGTTTTTTCAGGCTACATCAGCCTTGCTAGTCTGACTCAATCCAGGAAGTAAAGAAAATTTCTTGACTGATCACAGAGGTCTGGCTCCAGAAGCCCATCAGTCTTTATCAACCGCTATGTTAAAATGTTTAACTTTACAGCAGAAAAAAACACATTTAAAAGCTGAGGTGAATTATTCTTCACCTCATCAACTAAAAGTATGTTAAGCTCCAACTTGATCCGTAATCAAGTCTGTGGTGTACAAACGGCCAGTAGTCAATTTAGCTATTTAGTGCATTCAGTAAACATGACTTCTGTGCTGTAAATAAAGACTTAACAGCATAATCGCTCTTATTCTAAAGATAACATCTCTTAATTTGGCATAGAAAGGGGATAAAACTTTCCAAAGTAGCCTTCAGCAGCCATCTTCAGCCAAGGTTAAAGGCTGCTAGCCGGAGCTAACTGGTGGACATTAGCTGGACTGCCTCTAGCTCATCGACTTCTTTCTCTATAGGAAGCTGTCGGGCAACTTGGGACCATTTCATGGCCCCTTCCAAGTTACTAACCAGACCCTAAGCCAATGGGTAGTCTGGGTCAGCAGGACGGTCACGACCATGGCTCCCAGCAGAGCTCCACTAGTTCCCTTTTCAGATCTTGCAGGACTTATTCCAGATGTAATTTCAGTGGAGACATCTGAAATAAAGAGTAATGGAGTCCAATGAACGATTAATGAATGTAGTTAGCATCATAGGTTAGCATGAGCTAAACCAAGCTAAAACCGCTAAACTGTGAGAACTGAGCTAAGCCATGTTCCAGCCACCTTCCAGGCATTTTCGTATCATCATTTGCCCATTTCTGGATTAATTGGGAATGTTCGGCTTCAGTTCCTGCCAATATTATGCAGAGGGACAAAAGCACTCTTCAGAGAACCTATGAGGGTGCTGCAGGTGGTTTGTTCAGTTCTTATTGTTTAAACTGATTTCATTTTGAGTGTTCATGGCCTAATTGTGTATAAAAAATATATATACTTCCTGTCGGGTGTGTGCGTGTATTTGACTTATATTTCCACTGTTATTTAAAGTCCTACTGGCTTCATTTTCAGATAACCATTAGCTGTCACATGAGCCAAAAATGAAGAAGGAGCAGTTTATTTTCTCATTTTGTCTTAATGTTGGCTGTTTAAGTTATTTTCAGACTTTATTTATTGTATAAAGTTTCCTGTAACATACAGAAAAATGTATTGCTTTGTAATAATCGTAATTAAAAGTTCTATAAACTACAGTTGGACGCCTTTTCACATTTATTCAAACATTTCTCAAAATACTTGAGCAGTAAAGTTCAAATTTATTCAAATATTGACGATAAATAAATAAATTCATGAATGATTTTATTCAGGTCTTAATTGTAAATAACCTTTAATATGATTAACACATTACTTCATTTGTTGTTTCTATGTAGTTTCTGAACGTAAGTTAAGGTCAGATCATTATTTCCTATATATTAAGCAGACATTATAGTCAGTACTTTTATTTTGAAAGCATCTCACTGAGATCTCAATATACATCCGGTGCTTCAGATTTTACCGGCAGTTAGAAAATTGTTTCTTCAAGGTTAAGAGTGTGTCGTCAATACTAAAAGTGTGCCTGAGTTACATAAAATGCACTAGCACCTGGCTAAGAAGAGGCACAAGGTTTGTTTTCATTACTTTTCATGCTGTGTTATGTCCGGCTCAAGTTTGGCGCCGTTGACAGTTTCATGTATGTTATGTGTAGCGGTTAGCGGTAGCTACTGTTGGCGTCGGCCAATCTGCTGCGTCTGTCATGAGGATGGAGCTAAGCTAATGTATTGGTTGTTTTAGCAACGGGGTGTATTTTGTATGTTTTATGTAAGGTCTACTAAGGTTAAAAACAGTTTATTGGATTAAAGGGAAAGAGTAAAAAAAAAATTTATTTCATGGTAATACAGCACTCCATTGGAGATTGTGTTTTCAATCAAAACTTTATTTTTATATAGCACTTTTCATACATATAAAATACAACACAATTTTAGGGAATACAGAGACAACACGGCTCTGATACATTTCAGTCTGAAGACGTAACTGCACTCAAGAGTTTACCCATTTCCAAGTCACGAGATAGTCCTGACACTTTCAAGGTTTTAGATTGAGGGCCAAAAATTGAGCCTCATTGGCCTCTCTGCTTCGGCTGCTGCTCCCACCACGCAAGTTTGGATAAGCCGAAGTTTATGATCGGATGGACGAACAGACTACAAGTGGAAAGAAGTCAAATGATGTGTAACCAAAATGCTTTGCGTATCCAAATGAAGCAGCTGCTGCTGGATGCGTGTTTCTTTTTGTATACCTCTGATATCGCAATCATACCTGAGATTGCCGTGTGGTGGTGGCACAGAAGAAACTGAATGAGTTTCATTGTCCTACAAGTTATCATTCTTCTTTTCTTACTTAAAGAGCATTTACAATCTTAAATTGGCAGTGTACTGAAGGTGACATTCCTCACTCTTTGAAGCTGTACCGCACACTGTACACAATGGAGCTTAAGATAAACTTTTACTACTAAAAAAAAACAACTACATTATACTACTTTTAAATGAAACTTTCTTTGCATTTATTGAATGCCTTATTACCGTACGTTTGTGATTTACTGCTGGACTCTATGAATAAAGTATCCATCTGTCTATCCGTCTCTTTTCTTACAACACCCTAATTTTCCTGCTCTGTGCAGAAACAGCAGAGGCAAAAGCAGACTGCTGGGCATATTGAACCAAGCCTCGCATAACATGGTCACACAACTATGATGCTTTCCAAACAAGTACACTGCACAGTGGACCAGACCCCAAGCAAACTTCCCCACCAGCGCTCCCAGTATGGCCAGAATGGTGTAGAACGCCCTCTGTTTTGACTGATCCACCCTCCTCCGGCCCCCGACCTGTTCCCCTGGACCTGGACGAATCAAAACATGGAGGACGCAAAAACTGCAGAAAGAAGTCATCAGCAAGGCCAACGTCAAGAGGCAGAAATCAACCATTTTGAGTTTTTTAATTATCCCCGAACCCGTCCCAACGACGCTGAGGAGCCAGGCGAATCCAACGCTGATGTTTCTGATTCTCACCCCTCTTTTATTTTTCAGGTTTCGGTAATTGATGGGATGACTGACAGCCAGGTAGCGGTCCACACACATCAGCACTTCAAAGAACGTCTGTCCATACCAATTGAAGTGAATAAGGGGGGCGCCGACTACGAACAAATTCAGATCACCTCTGTAGCTGCCACAACAGCAGACGATGCACCCAAAGACCCCAAATGTCTCCATGGTGACCTGGTGGTAGGTGAAACAGTCAGAGTGACTCATGGTTGCTGCTGCTGAGGTGGAGCACTTTAGCCGCCACTGTTGGAGACCATGGTGGAGGATGAAAAAGCAAAGCGGGAGGATAAGGAAGGTGGCGGTGATACAGAAAGCAACGAAGACGTCTGAGGTGGGTCCGACGATGACGCAATCCATTTCTGAAGAGAGGTGCAGAAGGGAGTCATTGGTGGATGAGGATGAGTTTTCCGACATATCTGCAAGAGAAAAAGGTGTTAAAAGCAAATGGGTTAAATGCTTCCAAAGTCCAGCAGCATCAGATAAGGTGAGGCGGAGGATGGAACTGGCACGTATCGGGAATGTTTGTGAGTAATTTCTCCTGCTGCGATTATGGACTCCATTTTATTTGTGAATGACCTTCTCTTTCCAGATTAACAGATAATCAATTATTGCTGCTCAAGATGATTTCTGATGTCTTCCCTCCAGTCAGGTGTGTCGGGACATTAATCTGATTGGAGGACTGCTCCAGACCAGACTGCCAGTTAGTCGTTTGATTAGCAGTAGCTAGCTGGATTGTAATTCCTGTGGCAACAGTAGTAGCGCGCTTCGTTTCTCTCATCTCTCAGGAACTGCTTAACGGATTTTGGATTTTGGCAATGGAATCATCAGCCAGTAGAACTGACAGGCAGTTTACAAATCCACATAATTGCCTCCGCCAATGAGGTTATGTTTTCGCCTGCACTCTCAGAAATAGGGGTACAGTACAAGTCCTTTTTTGTCCCCTGAGGTACAATCTACACAAATGTACACCCTAGGGTTAATTGTTGGACCTTAAGGTACCTATATGTACCTTTTTGATGGTCCAAAAGGTACATATATGTACTCAAGTGGGTACAAATGTACAAAAGGGTACAAAACTGTACCTTCTGAGGGTACTGCCCCAGTGACAAGCCATTGTACCTCTAAAGGTACAATTCTGTACTTTCTTTTCTGAGAGTGTGTGTTTATCTGTCTATCTGTCTGTGTTCAAGATAACTCAAGACGTTACGGATGGATTTTGATGAAATTTTCAGGAGTTGTCAGAAATGTGAAAAGGAAGAACTGATTTCATTTTGGGTGTGATCCGGAGAAAATCCATGGATTCTGGATCACTTTTAAATTTTCAATAACATTGCGGTCAATAGGGCTGAAAATTTTCTCAATATCTCCATTAATTATTCCCCAAAACTCATGAAATTTGACTCAGGGATTGACGAAGGGAACCTCTACCAAATTTCAAAGGCTGATCTTGATCTGATCCATGTGGAGGAAATTTTTATTTGGTTTATTCATCTTGTAATTTTGTTCATTACATTTGTCTTTAACAATATGTTTAAAAGTTATTTGTCTTTCTTAACAAGACCAATACAGATCATAATGTGTGACAAAGACATAAGCGCGGGGGTCAGCTGTGATCCTGAATAAACATTCCTAAATTCAATTATCATCAAGTAACTAACCTCTTGATCAAGGAACTGTATAACGTTACTAAACTCGATTATCAATCTCATTTAAGACAAATGTCCCTTTGCCTTCCCTACTACCTGCTGTGATCCACTCTGTATGCAAAATTCCTGTAGCACAATCAACACCTTTTGTCTTTTGTATAAAAGAAAGCCGTCATCTCTGTCTGAGAGAGTTCTCAGCCAGTATTCTGTGGAGTACTGACTGACAGCTCTCCTTATGTGCACATAAGATTTTTGTATGTTTGTTTCTCTTCTCTGTAATAAATTCTATTCTGATTTTCTCATCGAGATCGGATCTTATTTTTTCCACAACAATCCAGAAGGTGGATTTTATTGCAATCTGTGAAATCGCTATATGTGAGAACTGTTGCACTTGGCGGAGGTCTGCGCACTCCCCCAGTGCTTTTTTTAATTTTTAAGTATTATCCAATCAGAACAGAGCAAACACTGGAGTTTCCACGAGACAGCTGTGTCAATAACATAAAATAAACATTTGTGAAGTTGCTTTTCTGTTGTTTTTGTTTTTTGGACTGCTGGCTCAATCTCTGTTGCGACCTGCTGACTCTGAGCTTTACATTAATAACAGGCTACCGGTTCGTAGCCTCAGTTTTCTCTGGTGTGTGGGTTCATTTAGCTGCTTAGTGTTGGAACTGTGATTAGTTCAGATGAAAACTTTGTTGACAGGATTAAAGCTGTGCTTCTAACCATTCATTTGGTGTTTGTAGTTTTGTCTTCCCTGATTTTATTTTATTTTTAAAGGGAGTTACTTTAGCTTTACTGAAAATTACATTTAACCATTAAGTTTTGCAGGTATCAGCCTAATTTTTTTTTCCATACTTAAATTCAAAAAACATGTTTTTGAATTTATAAATTCTTCCTTTTTAATTTTTTCCATTCTGTTTAAATTATTAATTATGTTATCGATGAGCTAATGCGATTTTTGAATATCGTCCTTGGGTGATGAACTAAAGTACAACTAATGTAATCTAATTAAACTTGGCAGATAGCTGTGTGCATTATGAAGCATCATTAAGCCTCTGATGGAAGTGTGACCAAATCAACTCAACCGCTCATCGTGCACTAATAACTCTGGTTTGGACATTATGCAAAACTTTGTCTGCACCTGACTGCTGTTCCCTGTTCAACCTCATGTTTCTCATGAAGTGAAAAAAAAAAACAGATGGAAATACATATTATGAAAAGACTGTAAAATTTCTAAATAACTTAATTTTGTGATAAAAATTAAGTTAAGTTTCAAAGTTGTTCATTCACCATTTATTCACTAGTGCAAGCCATTACCTGTTGTCTAGTAATTTATGAACTCTCCAGGTTCTGGGATCAGGTGACACAAAGAATATTTAAGATATTTTGATCATGTAAAACATGACGCCGTGTACATCTGTGGTATGTCATTACTCAGCCGTTCACTCTACGTACTGTCCGCTAGCTTGACGCTACACAAAACAGGCCTCATCTTGCACATGGTGTTTGCTCGTTTAGAGCCGTTGGTATTCATACTGCAGGGCTGACCGGTGAAACGGGAATCCGCCGCTGCCTGTCACTCTCTGGTTTTATCAACAAGACATACACGAGCGACAGGAGAACCGATGCAAAGCCACACTTATCATGTTATTTCAAAAAAGACAAAAAGGTGGCGAACGGCGAGCTCCAAGCTCTTTGTGCCACTACTTCTTATCCACTATAACTATTTCCAGTCTGGTTTGAGAAAATGTTTTTGAATTTAGACAAACAGGCTGTCGACCTTCAGCAGTTAACAGGATCTTTTTGTGTTCATATAGAAAACAAGAAAACAACAGTGGCTTTCATACCTAAGTAAACTAACTTTGGTGTGTGAACTTTATATTCCTATTGATCAATAACGTGAACACCAACCTGATCAGCGTTTGTGTCTGAGCTCCCTCCCTCTCTGGACTCCAGCTATCCTGTACTGGTGAACGTAGCTGCCGCTGCCTCTCAGTCCCTCCTGGTGTCATTCAAAACAGTTTATTTGCATGAAAGAAAAACAACTCTGGTCATCGTAAAACAGTAAAACAGTGAATAACTTGATAAATCAATATTGTAACATGCAAACACAGAATTTTCCACCCAACAGAACTTCTCTGTGTTTCTGACATCGATGTGTTGATAAGCACGTATGTGCACGTGCTGGCGATAACCAGACATTTTGTTTTCAGATCACTAGAGCACACACAATTTCAAATAATATGCAATAAAACAAACAATAAGCAGACAGTAATGTGTGTTCTGTATATAAATCATTAAATGTGTGTGTGGTTGTGTTAATGAGACCTATAACTGCAGCTCAGGGGTGCTTTAAAACCTTCAGCGGGCCACCAGGGTGGGTGTGCAGGTACCCTCTCTATGTACCGTATTTTCCGGACTATAAAGCTCACCTGAATATAAGCCGCACCCACTAAAATTTAAACAAAATATATATTTTGTCACATCTACGCCACAGCGGACTATAAGCCGCAGGTATCCAGGCTGAGAAATAAGATATTTACATCGAAAGATTTTGTATAAGCTATTATTCACATACCTGAACTGATTGTTTCTGAACAGAACCTGTAACACGGCAGTAAAAGTTCTGATCAAACAAAACAGAAAAGTCATTGATGGTTTTATTCATTTTCCTCCTGTACACTAAAACCAAGTTGCTTTATTTTTCCTCCTCCTGTGTACTGAAACCCCCCCCACACAGCAAAGACATCCGGAATGGACCCACGAAACGGACCTGAATCGGGGTGCACTCGGGGTCCGGACGTGGACTGCTGGCTCCACGCTGCGTCCGGTCCATATCTGCGATTAAAACCTTACCTCTGCAGCGGGTCCATTCAGAACCCTGAAATCCACTGAGGAACCAACAAACTGACTGGACAATTTATTAATCAGTTTGTCTAATAATAATAATAATAATAATAATAATAGGTATTGATGCTCACAAAATGAATGTAGAGTAGCATAGCCAACATAGGCTACTTAACAAAAACAATAATAGCTTTTAACTACTTCGTTGTTTTTGGTTTTTGCACTTCCTGCTAGAGCGCCCCTGAGGGCTGAGGAAAAATTCATAGAAAAGCAGCATCTCTGTATAAACCTCATGGTTTTGTTAGGATTTAGGATTAACCCAGTAGATTTTTAACTTGTTATAACTGAAACTTGGCATGAAGGAATGCTGTCTCCATTTATCACCGAGTTTCTCAGCTCAGGTTTACGACATAATTACTGTAACATCCTCCCGACCCCCACCAACAGTTTGCGACCCCCAGATAAACAGTTCATTTATCAACCCGGACTGTAAGACTGGAGAGCTGGTGACCATCTGGAATTTCGAAGACAAAGGGCCATAAAACTCAGGAGTACGAGAGGATTCGACTTTTCTGTGACTATAAGAACGAAGGACATTTTGAGATCTTGGGTGCATTTGTCCACGGCAGCATCTCGGTGATGTTGTGGACAAGTGTACCATCGGCCGATTAAAGATATTCTGCATGGCATAATAATTCTTTGTATTCATGATTGTATTAAACTCTTTGATTGACCTTTGTTTCTAGTCTCGTAAATAGGCACCAGATAAAAGAACACGGAGAGATACTTTCAGTTTAAAGCGTGGGACAAAAGTAGTGACTTATAGTCCGGAAAATATGGTAGACGTCTCCACTTTGGTCTGGTCTCTCTAAAGGAGACAGATCTTGAAGTCTTTGTTCAGACTCAACGCTCACATTCAGTTCTGGGACGTGTGAAGATGCTTTCTCCTGGAGCTCTTCCCAACAAGCCGTACGTGCACGGCCTTATTGCTATTCGTGCAGTGAACTTTAATGCTTGACATGCTGAATGAGGACTGTAGCGTCTGAGATGGAGCTGCTGCTCAGTGATCAGTCTGACCACTTCAGGGAAGATGGGAACCCTGCCTCAAGTGCTTTTTATTCCTGTTGATAATCTCTCTCGGGAAGAACTTCGTTATTCAGGAGAATATTCTGGAGATTTCAGAACAGAGATGAGCAGCTGAGGAGCTGTGGTCATGGCTACGCCAGCTCTTAAAGAGATAGGACAGACTGGTTCAGCACATAAACCACAAGAACTAACGCTGGACTCGTGAATGGATCTGGGACTACATTTCCCATGGTTCAGTCTGGTGTGATGTCACTGGGACCAGCTCAGAGCTGGAACTGGATGATGGATGTGATACATCAAAGCTGCTGCTCTGGAGGCAGCGGCATTTGCATGTCGGACCACGGCAGATTTCCATGAACAAGGTGCTGATTAAAAAGCTCTTTTCAGTTAAAGTCAGATTTTTTTGGAGCAGAGTTCGTCCAGAATGTGACACGACTGCTCCGAACTGCCTTTGTCCCTTTGTTCCTCGGGTACCGACTTTCCTTGGATGGTTTCGATGCGATGTAGCACTTGGATCACTTGTGCTCTTCAGTTGCTGCCGAAGCATCTTCCAAGTTCTGTGTTTGCATGTTACAAAACTGACTTAAGTTATTCACTGTTTTACGCTGACCAGAGTTTTTTTTCTTTTATGCAAATAAACTGTTTTGAATGACACCAGGAGGGACTGAGAGGCAGCGGCAGCTACGTTCACCAGTACAGGATAGCTGGAGTCCAGAGAGGGAGGGAGCTCAGACACAAACGCTGATCAGGTTGGTGTTCACGTTATTGATTAATAGGAATATAAAGTTCACACACCAAAGTTAATTTACTTATATGAAAGCCACTGTTGTTTTCTTGTTTTCTATGAACACAAGAAGATCCTGTTTACCGCTGAAGGTCGACAGCCTGTTTAAATTCAAAAACATGTTCTCAAACCAGCCCCGTAGCACCCAGGCATATGAATATTCATTTAAAAAAATAATTTGAGCTGATGTTGCATCTCTTTGGGTGGGAGTAAACCATTTTTTTTGTAATCGGGCCATTTTAGGCAATGTTGCATATTTGCGAACACTTTCATAACTATGGTTCTAACAAAATTATTGTTTCAGGAAAATTGAAACAATTAAAATGTATGATGTCTAGAGACACTGTTTTGACTAGATTTATTCAATTTTACTTGATTACTTACTTTGAAGTATGTTTTTTTGGTGTCTCAGATGGTGAGCCAAGGCAGCACAAGCTTCACACGACAGAAGCCATTTTGAAATCTGTAGTTCTAAGATCAGGAGACAGATGGAAACAATTCTGTTGTGTATTTGCAACTAAGGGACATACAGGTAATACAATATACATCAAAATATTGGAATGGAATTTCACTGTTTTGGCCCTGCCCGTCAAAAAAGCTTGTTGCATATTTGCAACTGTGGGTGCTAATAGTTACAAAAAGATCAGGATGCTGCGCAGCATTCAGCGAAGACACGGCAGTGGATAAGAAGTAGTGGCATGAAGAGCTTGAAACTCTCCATTTGACACCTTTTTTTTATTTTGAAATAACTTGATGCTGAGAGCTTTTGCTTTTTAGATTGTCTCTGAACAGGAAAAATAATGTGGCGTTACATGGGTGGAGTTAAAAGATGTGTGAGACCAGCAAAAACCCAGGAGACAAGCAGCAAGAAAGGAAAAACCAACAAGGTTTTTTTGTTGTCATTGTTGATGAAACATGGAGCATGTCTCACCAATTATTAATTATTTAACCAATTATTAATTAATTAACCACACAACTGCTTGATGTATGGCGAGACCGGCCAGGCTATGTTCTCCTCTGTGTTCCCAGTAAGCTTTTGAAAGTAATTCTCCGTGTTCTTTTATCTGGTGCCATTGAAGAGACTAAAACAAAGACCAATTAAAGAGTTTATTATACAATGATTCATATAAAGATTCAGTATGCCATACAGAATATTTTAATCGGCCGATGGTACACTGTGCTCAACACCCAGAATGTCAGATTGTTTCCGTTCTTGTAGCCACAGAAAGGCGGATCCTCGTTCGTCTGAGTTTATTGCTCTTTGTCTCAGAATCCAGGTGGCCAACAGCTCTGAATCACAGGTCCAGACACATGCTGTGGTGTTGTTTGTCCAGGAGATGAGGTGTCAGTAAAATGTGTTTATCTATGCTGTCACAAACTGAGACTTCACCATCATAAGACAGCATTCCTACATGCCATAAAGTTTAGTTTTAACAGTTAAACACATTTCTGAGTTAATTCTAAAACCTCACACATTTGAAATCGGAAAAATTGAACAGCTTTAATTTTGGGAAAAAAAACCTGAAAGAGGTCCATATAGTCAGTCCTGGTCCTTAAGTCAATTTACGTTCAGTCATTGTCAGCAACTGGAAAAAACTGGAAGCAACTGAAGACCACAGGTTGTCCAGGCGATACATAATTGTTTTTTTTTTTTTTTTCAATCATCAAAGAAAGTCTGCACCGAAAGACAGGGCTTGGTTAAGGAGCCTAAAGACAGTTAAATAAACTAAATGAGTTAATGAATGAATAAAAGTTAAATTGTACTTGAATATTGGATCATTTATCTGATATTCTTTTCACATTCAGTTACATGGTGCCAGTAAAAGTAGGCAGGTAAGAAAATTATGTAGGAGTTGCAGCCTGAGGCACTAGAGGCCTTCATGGGTCCACTTTCATGGACCCTGAACGGAACTGGGAAAGTTCGACCCGAAACTGACCCGACCTATTATCATAAGTCCCGGTTCCGAACCCAAATGGACCCGCAATATTTGGACCCGGAACCGACCCAACCCGAGTCTTTAGTTTCCAACCACGAACTGAACCGAGTTACCCGAATAGAACCGAGACAATCCAGCCCATAGTTGCTCATGTTAAAGTTGTCTAGCGTTGAATAAAACTTGGTTTTCTTACCTAAAGGTTGTCTTCTTCTACCGGTTCAGTTGCTACATAGGCTATGTGATGTAAACAACAGTAAACCCACGTCGTTATTTTCTTTGTGGATACAGATGCTATTGGTAGCAACTGCTAACGCTAATAGCCTACACCGAAGAACATATTCTTTCATCCAAAGTTGTCATGTTGGAGATCCGTTGTGCTTTACAGCTGCCGGGCAAACCGCTAATAACACGCTAATAACACGCTACGGCAACACGATTGTTTCATGACAAACACGCCACCTTAATAATCATTTAACTGCCCCGAGTCCTGACATTAGCTGCCACCACCAATATCTTTACCTCTCTTGAGTAAACACGGACCCAGCCTGTCAGAGAGCATCGACCGGACCCGACTGTACCGATTCAGACCCGAACCCGGAGTCACGTCTTTTCTGAATGGACCCGAGACCCTGGTTGGGTCGGAACCTTGGGTTTTCAGGGTTATTCTGAAGACCTCTACCGTGCATGTGCCGCAGTCAGTACCACAATCCAGATGCAAAACCAATCCAATCCAATCCATTCAAATCCAAAGCAGGAAGACACTTAAGTGCGTTTACATGGCGAAGTTTAATTCCTCTCTAATTCAGAATTAAAATTAAATCCCATTTAAAATGATTAAAAATTACCATGTAAACACCTAATTCCGAATGAAAATGTCCATTCTGAATTAAACTTAATTCCAAAGTAAGTGGCTGGTTTATTCTGATTTTAAATCCAAATAGAATAATTCCACGGTCATGTAAACACTCATTCCGCTTTAAATTAATTCCCGTCTTTCTGCGCATGCTAGTTCCCTTGCCCGTCTGTCGCCATGACGTTTATATTCCACGCTGGGCTTGTTTTCAAAAACAAAACAACATCAACATGATGTTGTCGTGCTGCTGCTTCAAAAATAAAATCAAAACAAATCCAAAAAGGATGCTAATAATGTAGTCCTCCATGTTGTTGCTAATCGAGTAAGTTTGTTTTCTTCCGGTAGATGTAAATATGTAAAGACATCCTGCCCCCCCCCATCCAATCAGAAGCCTTCCCAACCCCCAGACCTTAAGCAGAATCGGATGAAGCCGATCAAATGTGTTTTCCATGTAAACCTCAATTCGGAATTACTATTTTCCATGTTAATTCGAAGGATAATAGTTTAATTCGGAATTATTTAATTAGGAATAATTAATTCCGAATTTAAAAACATCATGTAACCGTGGCCAGTGAAACAGAGAAAAGAAGAATGCAACACAATATGTTTAAAAAGCAGAAGGCATCATAGTGGGCATTAAAGTGGGCAAAATGCAGCTTACAGTAGGACATAATACAGCAGTGATGTTGTGGCCAAACTACTCTACGAGTGCAGCATGAGCTTTGGAAAACTAACATAACACCAAAGCCATAATAACATCAACAGCAACAGGGCAGGAATTAAAAGACACGGTTCGCCATTATTTATGGTTTTTAAATACATTTTCTTGTTTTTTTCTTCTCCAGATATGTTGCAAAATTTCACGTCGTCCATCCGACACCCTTCCCCCTCCCAACCCCGTCATCCAGCAATTACACCCTCCACTCTGAAATGCCTTGCTTCCTCGGCTATTCAACCATCTTCAGTTTTGCTTCATTCATGGTCCTCGACTTCCTCCTCGTCCTCCCTCTCTGCATTCTCATCCTCCACCACCGTCTCCAGCAGTGGTGGAGAAACCCCTCCACCTGTTCGGCGGCATCGATGAGTCACCTGGACAGCTTCACCTACCACGCGGCCGCCATGGAGATAATCAATTTCTTCGGATGCACCTTCTTTTTTCTTGGGCTTTCCCTCTACCTGTACGACATCTTATTCGTGGGACTCAACATTTTTCTGTTCGTTGGTTTTGGAGAGAATTTCTTTCATATCCTGTTGTGTGTGGAGCGCTACCTGGCTGTGATTCATCCCGTCACCTACCTGAGCCTGAGAGGAGAAAGAGGAACAAGGATCAGACACGTCAGCATCGGTTGTGTCTGGCTGCTCTGCGCCGGACTGATGGCTTTGATGATAAGTGTAGGCGACTTCATTGTTGTCAATTTCTGTGTTCTGATATTTTCCTTAACCATCATTTCCTTGTGTAGCCTCTCTGTTCTCTGTGCTTTGACCCGTCCAGGTCCGGGGAACAGGGTGGGGGGAGGGTGAAGGTTGACAGGTCAAAGCGTAGGGCGTTCTACACCATCGTGAGCATACTGGGCGTGCTGGTCCTCAGGTTTACCTGTAGTCTGGCTTGGATTGTGGTTCTGTTGGTTTATGGAAGTTTGAACTGTGCCCTGATGGCTTCTGAGATCTGGTTTCACCTGCCCAGCAGCATGGTGTTACCTCTGCTGTTTCTGCACAGGAAAGGAAAACTGAGCGCCATTCAGACCTGCAGAAAATCAGACGGCAACTGAACGTGTTCACAAGATGCACAAGACACATGTGGCAGCAATCTCATCAGGGTTATAATAGTTGTGGATTTTCCATTAGTTTTAGTTTTTATTTAGTTTTTCCAAATTCAGTTAGTTTTAATTCGTTTTTAGAGCAGTTTTGCTAGTTTTTATTAATTTTTGTTTTGAAATACTTAGTTTTAGTTTAGTTTTTATTAGTTTCAGTGTTTGTTTTAGTTTTGTTTTGTAAATTAGGGTTGTAATTTTGGTTCGAGTGAAGCACTGAACTTTTTGAAGGCTATCGAATCACATAGTCGTGTTTACATTCTGGTCTCAATAAACATATTTATCAATGCGTCTTCCCTCTTGTGGTGTTCCTGCGTATTTACTGACCAGCAGCTATCTGGTCTCCATGGAAACAGTCCATTATAGTTGCTGTTTTCTCCCGTTCCTTCCCAACGCTGACTGGCCTGCAGCTGTAGCTTCTCTTTCCAGGGGGCTAGCTTAGGCTAGCTTAACCAGCTAGTCTTGGTTAGCCTTCTTTCCAGGGGGCTAGCTTAGGCTAGCTTATCCAGCTAGTCTTGGTTAGCCTTCTCTCCAGGGGGCTAGCTTAGGCTAGCTTAACCAGCTAGTCTTGGTTAGCCTTCTTTCCAGGGGCTAGCTTAGGCTAGCTTATCCAGCTAGTCTCGGTTAGCCTTCTTTCCAGGGGGCTAGCTTAGGCTAGCTTATCCAGCTAGTCTTGGTTAGCCTTCTTTCCAGGGCTAACTTAGGCTAGCTTAACCAGCTAGTCTTGGTTAGCCGTCTTTCCAGGGGGCTAGCTTAGGCTAGCTTATCCAGCTAGTCTTGGTTAGCCTTCTCTCCAGGGGGCTAGCTTAAACAGCTAGTCTTGGTTAGCCTTCTTTCCAGGGGGCTAGCTTAGGCTAGCTTATCCAGCTAGTCTTGGTTAGCCGTCTTGTGCGAGCTTTTCAAATGGACTTTCAGATTTGTGGGGTTTTTTTTAGAAATATTCCACATTCTAAACTGAACAGTTTCTCAGGTGGTACGCAGGATTAAAAGTTTGAGAACCACGGTTGTATACTGTATATAGTTACGTAATTTCCAACATTTATTCTTCTTTTTTTTGGTTGATTTTATTATTACCCCCAACCCCACCCCCATCAGCTTTTCAGAATGATTAATGATAAATTGTAGACCAGAAATCAATCAAGTTTTATTATACTAGGTGATAAGAGAAGAAATATCTGAACCTTGTGTTCTCCAGTTTAGTTCATGATGCAAATGAGGTCCTGCTGTGTTATTGTGTTGCCGTGGTAACCTGCTGTGTGTCATGTAAAATGCCTGTTTGAAATAAATGGATTTGGGACGTTTGTTGTGAGAAGTCAGTAAATTGTTTTGTATTTATTCTTGTATTTGAAACTGACCAGTTGGTATTTGGCAGAAACTGTCGTAGCACAACAGGTCTGAAGGCTCAGCTGGTGAGACGACGGGCTGAATCCCAGCATGCATCACTGAGCTGAGTCGGGTCACGTCCCATGAAGCCGGATGGTTTTGTTTCATAACTGCGTCATCCCTCGACTGCACACTGCACTGATCTAGATGATTGTTGAATCATTGAAATATCCACAACTAGAATACGGTGACATTTTCTAAGAGCAGTTGGTGTTGCTTTTTGGAGAAATATTCTCTAAATACAGCGGCATCAGAAGATTTTGATGACAGAGTGAAACAGGAAAATGATATAGTGAACACTCAAAGAAGTTCTGACACAGTAGCGGCGGGACAACGACGATGTCCTTCATGTCCTGAGTCCAGATCAGCAGCAGGTTCAGAAGGTCACAGCGAATATCTCAGTATCTGAGGGGCAGAGACGCTCCTTCTCATCTGTTTAAGAAGCACCGCGATGCTCCGTACACTCTTTACATTCCAAAAATTAAGTAATTAAAACGTAGATATAAAATATCAGAAAAGTACGAGCTTCCCAGTCTGGCTAAATGAGCTTTATTGATATTATGGAAATGGTGAATTATTGGAAAGTGGTCAGATTTCAATGGGACACAAAACATTTTTTTTCAAGTACTGAGTTAATCCAGATGAAAGCGCACACACACACACACACCCACACACACACACGCACAAAAAATGTTTGTCAGATTACTTAAATGTCTGCAATAATAATAATAATAATTAATAAATAAGTAAACACATCTCAAATAAATCAACTTTATTTTTGATTTGTTTTTCTTTTCCCATAACAGTCCTACAACTTTCTCAGTCTTTCATAGTGTTTAAATCACATTTAGCTGAAAACTGAATAAAATGACAGAATGTTTCTGTGATAATTGACTTCATTTCATTTGGATACATATATTGTTAAAGTCATGTTGTGACTGAAGACCACATCAGCTTCTGATGCACCAGTTTAACCAACAGAAACACCTGCTAGGACTCAAATCCAGGCTACAGATGAATATATTTCCATTATTACGGTTTCTACATTGTTCAATCACTCACACTTTAGAGAGCAGTTTTTATACAACTTCTGCAACACAAAGGTTCTTGAAAGTGTAGTTTCTGTTGAAGTTGTGACTTTGAGGCTTCTTTCTTTTCTAGAGTTCAAATGATGTTTGGACAGAGATGGATTGTTATTCAGTAGAGTTTTGAGCTGTTTTGTGTGTGTGGTTGTGTATTTTCCACCTGCATCAGCTGTTAAGATCCTTTAAAACCTCACCAGCAGCATTACTGAGGGTTTATTTGTAATTGTAATTCTGAAAAATGTTGAAATTTAACCATGTAAAATTCAATAAATGAATGACTTTCAGCGGCCTTTTCAAAGTACTTTATTGTGTTTTTTTTTTCCATTAAGCAGAGAGAATAATAAGTTTGCTTTGCTTCTGACATTAAAAATTGTGTCAAAATTAAACAACAAACACTTTCTAGACAGTTTTGAAAAATACAAGCATTAACAGCAAAAATTAGAAGATGAAGATTTCGGTAAAGAACAAATACACAGAAAGCCCCACACTGCAAAAAAAAGGGTGTCTTCAAACAAGATAAAAACACTACAACTAAGGAAAAAGTTCCTCATGTTCAATGGTGAAAACTGCGATGTGGATGTACATGTACATGTATATGTACGCGCAAACGCAAAATCTAAGGAAGGTAAACTCACTTTGATGATCTCTCCTCTGTTCGTAGCTGACGAGACCAAGAGATGGGAGATGCCGGGACGCTTGTCAGCCAATCAGCGCACAGACAACTGACGGCACAGTAATGATGTCATAGCAGCCAATCACAGGCCTCGATATTTGTTCATGGGGCCTCCCCTCTCAGCTCTTGTTGCTCCCCGAGACTCGTTCTCGATGTGATGGGTTTCGCTTCAGCTTTGCGTGCTTCGTTTGAATTTTTTTCAATTTTTTTCGAATTTTTTTTTCCTCTGAATATTTTTGAAAACTTCCACGATGTACTGAGACCGGGAAGTGTGGGGAATTACTGTAATCGTTTTTCTGATTATGCTGACGTCACTGAACATAACATTCACTGCCGGTCATTTAAGACTCAGAGGGAGCGAGACACTGCCATGTTGACAATAATATATATGTTATCGGGGCTATTCGTCGTGATATCGGACTTATCGGAATGACGTCATAACTTCCTGTTATCGGCCAGATAGTTATCGTGCACCCCTAATATTCATTGAACTTAAAATACAAACTGTAAAGTCTTTCGTTTGGGACCGATACCCCCACAAATTAATCTTAAATTGAGTATTAGGACCAACTCCAAGCAACAACTTTGTACATTTACATCCATGGGTTGAATGTCTTCATTGAAAAATATTCTTTTACATAGTGGCTAAAGAAAAACAAACAAAAATGGAAGTCAAACTGAGTTTTCATATCATTTTTGTCCTATTATTAATTGTAACCTAATTTTCTAGCACTGATCAAATCTATCCCGTGATCAGCAATTGTTGCAACACACACATTTTCCAGCTCTGTGTAGAAACAAGAGGGGGAATAATAAACTACTGGGGAGAGTAAACCACACGACAGATAGCCTGATTAAACATGTATCACTTAGTTCAGACCTGTACATGACGGTCCAAACCAGATTAACAGAAAACCTCACTACCAACATCCCCAGCATGGTCAGAATGGTGAAGAACGCCCTCTGCTTCATCTGGTCAACCCTCCCCCTCCCCCCACCCTGTTCCCCCGGGCCTGGACGGATCAAAACACACAAAACGGAAAGGCTGCAGAAGGAGACGACTGTTACGGCTAAAACCAAAACGAAGACGTTCATGATCCCTCTTTCACTTCTCAGCTTCACGTAGATGATGGGATGGATGACAGCTACGTAGTGCTCCATGCACATCAGGATGTGAAGGAATGTCTCTCCATACCAAGAGAAGGTTAAAATAAGGCCGCCTACATATAATACGTTCAGATTATTCCTGCATAAACCACAGCAACTGGTGATGGACCCAAAGACGCCAATCATCTCCATGGTGACCAGGTGGTAGGTGAAGCAGTCAGAGTGACTCAGCGGCGCCGAGGACCGGTGTTGCCACCACTGTTGGAGACCGTGGTAGAGGACGATGGCGGCGGAGATGGGGAAGAGGAGGAAACTGTAGGTGATGAAGAACACGATGAAGCCACTTGATTTGGATAAAAAACAAGTCATGTTTAAAAGGAAAGATGAGTCTGAGGGGTAAAGGCTTGAATGAAGAGAAGACTCATTGGAGGAATACGAGGTGTTCGCCAACATGCCTGAAAAAGAAAAGGACGTAACAATCAAAATCATTTATTCCACGAAATTAAATCAATTCTCTTTTCTTCCTTTTTCACCACTCATTCCTGTTCCCATGCTTTTCTAGTTACATTTTCTCAAGAGGTTGTTTTCTTTAGATTTTTTCTAAACCAATTCAGCACGTTTATGCTTAATCTGGAGCAGTTGTAAAACTAAATAAGACATTGAGGCATTTGTTGTCCTTATACAGGGGGGATACAAATTTTGTCAGAACCACTTTATGAAGGTAATACATTAACATATTCATTATAATTGTGATATTTTATAGTCAGGATCCACTAAATAAGTTTTCCAAATGTCAGTGACAAAGCAACAACACAGAATCATTTCACTGTTTTTACATTTACTCTGACGTCTCTAAAGACCCATAGCTACCACAACAAACCTGCAGGTGCTCCTGAAGATACTTAGATAGAATTTAAGATGTAGATTACAAAACACATGGAAAATGTTAGGATTAAAATTAACTGAGAAAACTGTTTAGCTGTTAAAACTAAACTTTATTGCATGTAAGAATGCAGTCTTCTTTTATGACCGTGAGTTCCTCAGCTTTAGGTTTTATGACTTAAACGACTGGAACATCCTGGCTTCTTGACCCCTAAAAGTAAAAGACAAACACATTTCATCCCAGTCCTGGACTGGACTGAAGAGCTGTTTACCATCTGGACTCGAAGACAAAGAGCCATAAAACATCAAAGAACAAGTATCCGCCTTTTCTGTGACTATAAGAACGGACACAGTCTGATATTCTGGGTGCATTTCCCTGCATCTCTTGTGGGGACACGATTAAAATATTCTGCATGGCATATTGAATCTTTGTATTTCATGATTGTATTAAACTCTTTAATTTACCTTTGTTTCTAGTCTCATCCATGGCACCAGATAAAAGAACACGGAGAATTACTTTCAAAAATATTAAGTAATTATCAAACATTTTATTTTGCCAGATGGACCAGGTTGATGTTTGCTAATGGTACCATCACTGCTACGTCACATCGGTTATTTTCTCTATGCATACTTTAGAAATGAGCGTGCAAAACTGGCATTGCCACATTTGACCACCCACACCGCACCTTCTTCATTTAGCCGGCAGATTCACCGGCTCACGGAGAGCACGAACACGTCGTTGTAACACGTCACGTTTACCCACTTCAGAATTCTCTGCTGAGATTCACTTTTTTATCAGGCCCTGAATGAGCAGACGGCTCATCAAGTGTTAGGCCAGTGGTGCTCAAACTGTGGTACATGTACCACCAGTGGTACGTGAGCGCTCTCTGGTGGTATGCAAGGGAACGTCAGGACTTTCCACATTTTTTCCACATTTTCACAAAAAAAAAAAATCAAGAAGCATACAATGCATTATAAATACCTTTCAAATGAAATGTGTAGCTTGAGATAATTAAAATTGTCTTATAAAAAGTATTTGTTGCATATTCAGTTGCAGTGCAGATGTAACAACTTTTGAGTGGGTTTATTTTCTCTGTGTGAGAGTATGAGGATGTGAGAATTGTTGGACAGAGTTGTAAATGTCTGATTCAGTAAAGTAATAATTCAGGTAACAATAAATAACCACAAGTAAGGAATAAACATCTCCGTGTGTTTAAAGCTAATTGAGAAGGCATATATAGCTATATTTTTAAATTTGTCATCATGGTTTCTCAGGTGCTTGGAGTAGTTTGAGAACCACTGCGCTAGGCTGCTTGTAGAGTTTGGTCCTTGTCTGGGCCATTGATTACTGATCAGCTCACAGATGTTGAGGACATTTACCGACAGCGTCGAATCTTGTATGTTCAAGCAAATATTTTATTACGGAAATTCGGTTCATGTAGTGATTCTGTGCAGGTGACTTTATTCAAAGCTCATTGTACTCCCTTGTACACTGCACATCTTTGGTCTCGTTGTAAAAAAACAAGCCTTTAGAGCCTTGAAAGTGGCTTATAATGATGCCCTAAGGACACTTTTGAGAAGACCGCGATGGACTAGTGCCAGTGAAATGTGTTGTGGCAGCGCGAGTCAGCTCCTTACAGTCTGTCCTGAGAGGCTTTATGTATAAATTTATTGGCAGACTAAATGACTCTAAGAAGTGAAATCATCTTGCTGTTATCAAATATTAAGTTTAGTGCTATAAGCTACCAGTCTGAGCTGTGGAGACACTGGTACAGTTGTCTTTTAAATTAATGTCAGTGTGTTTATTTTTTTATTTTTTTTTTTTGTGTGTGTGCTTTTTGGACCTCGAGTCTGCAATAAAATTCATCTATCTCAGTGATTCCCAAAGTGTGGGCCGCAGCCCCCCGGTGGGCCGTCATGGTACTGCAGGTGGGCCGTGAGAGGTCATTAAAATTAAACAAATATGTTTTAAATCCTCAATCTTTTTAAAATATGTTTTTAATTACTGTAAAATATTAACGACATGATTTAAAAACATTAAGAAGTAATAAAACAAACCAGTTAAGTGTTATTCTACCATCATCTTAACTTAATATGACAAGTGTCACCTTATTTGTTGACCGCCTCACATTAATATCAGAACGTAGCTTCTAGTCCTGAATGTTGATCACAGTTGTGATTAAAGGTTCTGGTGGGCCGCAGAGGAGATTTTTCACATTTCATGTTGGGCCTTGGTGTATTCTGAAGTTTGGGAATGGCTGCTCTATCTTATCCCTGTTTTGTATTTGTCCTTCTTGAGCCAACGGTCATTAAAACTGCAGCCTCAGAGTATGTTGACGCCGTCATCTGTCTTCAGTGGACCAGTTAAATGTGAAAACCTGACCAGCAGATAACGCAGAAGCACACTTCAGTCCCCACTGGAGTAACAATCATCTGAAGTTGTTTTCATTTTCTGTCACTAAGTGAACTATTCACTAAGTGAACTGTGAAAGAAACTGTCACAGTTTCAAGCCTTGAAAAAGACAATTAAAATTCAGGCATTTCAAGCACTTGAACAAACCCTGGGACTGTTTTACACCCACTCACATATCCGAGGATATCCACATCTCTCATCATGTAATTCAAGCACATTTTATGAGACATTATAAAAAGTTCTGTGCATGGAAATTTGCCACTATTCAGATTCTTGACACCAGTTCATAAAATTACTTCCATTTGATGCCATTAAATATAGCTGATGATATGACAGAGTTCTCCTGCCTGAAACTACCATTACCTGCTGTAAAGAACAGATTAACTGTTTTGTGTGATATTAATTTGCAGGTTTTAAACGTTTCTGTGGGTTGTCAGTGCTAAAACGTGCAGTTAAAAAAAAAAATACAGCATCTAATATGTAACAGTCCAAACACTGACTTCCATTGTGCATTTCAGATAGCTGGAGAACCGTACATTTTAGATGATGGATATTGAAACAGATAACAAACCGTATCAGTGTTTTTTCACGTCTTCCTTGTCCTGAGTGCCTTCTTTGCGTTTGCCTCTCAGATCACAGGTTGACTAATCTTTGCTGCCCCACCTTCCATCTGTCTGTCTGTCAGTCTGTCTGACGAAGTTCAATTCAAATATGGTTTATTTGCATTAAGCAGCAAACTCAGTATACAAAATATTTCAGTCAGTCAACTCATGGAATGATGAATGTGTTTCATAAACAAAACTTGAACAAACACTTCCAGTTCAGCTGACAAGCTCTTCTGCATATATATATATATATATATAATATAATATATATATATATATATATATATATATATATATATATATATATATATATATATATATATATATACAATTAAAATTAAACAATTAAACAATTAAAATTTTTTCGTATACAATGCGATTAATCGCATTATTTCCCTGATTAATCACAATTAATCGCATTGTATAAGAAAAATTAAATAATGAATTTAAAAGTAGTGTAAAGGTCACTTTTATTTAAACGTTCATCAGCAGGCTCAAATGTGTCTTCTTCTGTCCAACATCATGAAAATTGTTCCTGGAGCTGAACAGACACGTGGAAAATCACACTTCTGTATTTACATGTCCAGAAAACCAAGACTTAAATATTAGAAATGTAATATTGTATCAAATTTTAGACATGTTTATATTGGTGTATTGTGAAACGCGAATAGTTTGAGCATGACCAGTAGACAAACACGCACAAGTCCAAAAAAGTAAAACTCTTTACTTTCAAAGGTTAAATAGGTTGTTTTTATTCTTTAATTTTAGCATATATTTGGAGCTACAATGGTTCAACCTTCTACATTACAACGTGTCTCAGCATGTGTAACATTTTCAAACTAGAAAAGCACTCGGAGAGCGCAGACCTCCGCCAAGCACAACAGTTCTCCCATATAGCGATTTACAGATTACGCTAAAATCCACGTTCTGATCAGATCCGGATCAGCCTCTGAAATTTGATAGAGGTTCCCATTGTCAATTCCTGAGTCAAATTTCATGAGTTTTGGGCAATAATTAACGGAAATATTGAGAAACAAATTTTTGGCCCCATTGACCGCAATATTATTAAAAATTTGAAAGTGATCCAGAATCCTGGATTTCTTCCGGATCACACCCAAAATGAAATCAGTTCTTCCTTTTCACATTTCTGACAACTCCTGAAAATTTCATCAAAATCCATCCATAACCTTTTGAGTTATCTTGTACACAGACAGACAGATAAACGCCGGCAAAAACATAACCTCCTTGGCGGAGGTAATGAAACAGTACACATGAGATAAAATTCCTTTTTTAAAATCACTGAAATCTTCCACCTATCACACTCAAAAATATTAGACAAGCAGGATTCAAAGCAATATCACCAATCCTCATTTCTACTTAAATTATGGGTTTGTGTCGTGTCTACTTTTCTCACTCTTCTAGTTTTGGATCCCTTTACAAACCTAAAAGTTACCCTTATTTCATATGGAGCTTATCTCTTCGTGTCTTATTTCATCCTCATTAAAACCAAAAACAAATCTTTTTTTTGCCAAATGTAGTAATGTAATATGAAGAGCCACAGCCATAATAATAAATATCAATATATTTACTGGACTATTTACAGTAATAGTTGTACATATTCGAGCGATGTTGCTTCTGTTTTCTGCTTTACGGACGCAAAGATTAGCTGTCTTGTTGTTTATAAATGAACAGCCTCTATCGTCCATGTCTGTCTGGCGTCTGGGACGGCTGACAGCACGGCAGTTTACCTGCTCTGTGGAGAAACAGCAGCGGTAACACCAGGCTGCTGGGAAAACCGAACCAGAACTCAGACAGCCACACTCCGCATCGCTCGGCCTCCCCCAACTGCTCCGAGTCATAAAGGACATTGGTAGAAATATTCCCCACAAACCTCAGCACCAGCACTCCCAGTATGGCCATGATGGTATGAAATGCCCTCAGCTTTGATTGGTCAACCCTCTGTTTATCTCCTCCCCCTTCTCCTGGCCCTCGACGAATGAGAACACAGAGAACAGAAATGCTGCAGAAGGAGACGACGATAAAAGCAAAGGCTACACTGCAGAAAGAGACGATGGTGGTTACAGTGTGGCTCGCCATTGACATGACACCGGTCCCAACAAACGAAAGGAGCCAAAAAAACGCAATGATGACGTTTCTGATTCTGATGCCATTCACGCTCCTCAGGCCGATGTAGGAAACGGGGTGGACGACGGCCATGTAACGCTCCACACAGGTCAGGACGTGAAATAAAAGTTGTGCGCACAAGACGACAGAGAAAAGGTAGACGCCAAGCGTCACCATGAGTGGGACATCAGCATGGACGCCGCCACAGCAGAGTATGGATCCCACGACGTTCATCAGCTCTATGACGACCATGTGGTAGGTAAAGATGTCAGAGTGGTTCACTGTCGCCGCTGAGCGGTGCCGACGTCGCCGCTGGCATCCCAGGTAGAGGACGAAGGTGCAGAGAGGGAGGAGGACGGTTATGATGATAACGGCGACGGCAGTGATGCTGAAAGTACCAACTCTTGAGTTCAAACACCTCCGCAGGAGCTCATGGATGGTGGTAGAGGAAGACAGGGTAGGGTTGAGGTGAGAGGTGTTCAAGAGGGAGGTGGTGTTTGACATAACTGGGGACAGAAGAGGGAGATACTGAAAAAGAGAAGGAGAAAAATAAGTGGAAAACACCAAAATGTGTAATTTTAAATATCTGATGCTATTTCCATCCTCAGTTTGCAACTCCATATCCAGTACTTCACTGACAAGGCTTTTCTCTGACCTTGCTAAAAGTAATATATTCTAATCACACATCTAAAATATTGGATGTACCGTTTTCTGGACTATAAAGCGCATTTAAATATAAACAAAATATACACTATCGGTCAAAAGTTTTAGAACACCTCCAGTTTTCCAGTTTCTATAGTAATTTACAGTACATAGCTTAATGTCTCAATGTAATCTGAAATTAATGTATAGAACAAATAATCAATTAGATATTTGAAAAAAGATATCATGAAATCTCTTTTACAAAAATTTAACCACGATCTTTGAGTCATCAAAGTCGCCACTTTTTGCAGATATAACAGACAAACACACTTGTGTTAGTGGCTTTCTTTCTACAATGGAAATCTAATATTGTTGGGAAGGTTCTTCTCAACACTGTCAGAAGTTTCCAGAAATGTGTTGAACTTGCAGGTTGTTTTGCTTTCATCTTTCTCTCCAGTTCATCCCAAACCAGCTCAATGGGGTTCTGGTCTGGACACAGGGCTGCCATTACATCATTTGAAGCCGACCGTCTTGTTTTTTTCTTTTAAGGTCATTCTGACAGAATGAATGTATGTTTTTGGATCATTATCTTGCTGTAAGATGAACCCCTAAGAGACTAGGCGTAGACCAGAGAAGGTACTGGATGGCTCCGTTGTAGGCCTTTTGGTCCAGGGTGTCAGTCGCTCTGTACAAGTCACCAACTCTGGATCCAGCAATCTGTTGATTACTTAAGAGCTTTGTAAGTAATCAACAGAGGTTGGGACATCTGTGGGAATTGTTTGCATCAAATTTCAAGACTTAATTTACATCCATTGTTGCTTGATCACTGAAAAAGACCCCTCTTTTTTTTATGACTCTGAATCTAAACTTTTTTTCCACCTCTGGCAGTTTACTGCTTACCTTTGTACCATTTAAAGTCGTTCACTGGACTCGACCCGCTTTAATTTAAATAAAACAGGAAACATAGGGGTGTTCTAAAACTTTTGACCAGTAGTGTATATTTTGTCACATATAAGCCACACTGGACTATAAGCCGCCGGTATCCAGGCTGAGAAATAAGATATTTACATTGAAGGATTTTGTATAAGTGTTTATTCACATACCTGAACTGATTGTTTCTGAACAGAATCTGTAACACGGCAGTAAAAGTGCTGATCAAACAAAACAGAAAAGTCATTGATGGTTTTATTTATTTTCCTCCTGCACACTAAAACATAGTTGCTATATTTTTCCTCCTCCTGTGTACTGAAACCCCCCCACACAGCAAAGACATCCGGAACGGACCTGCGAAACGGACTCATATTGGGGTCCACTTGCACTCAGTGCCCATCCACTTTGGAGCCGGATCACGGACCTGCTGGCTCCACGCTGCGATTAAAACCTTACCTCTGCGGCGGGTCCGCTCAGAACCCTGAAATCCACTGAGGATCCAACAGACTGGACAAACTGATAAATCCAGGTGTGTCTGAGTAGCTACAATGGTCAGACACACCTGGATTAATCAGTTTGTCCAATAATAATAATAATAATAATAATATAATAATAATAATAATAATAACAGGTATTGATGCTCACAAAATATATGTAGAGTAGCATAGCCAACATAGGCTACTGAACAAAAAGAGAATAGCTTTTAACTACTTGGTTTGTTTTTTGGTTTTTGCACTTCCTGCTAGAGCGCCCCCTGAGGGCTGAAGAAACATTCATAGAAAAGCAGCATCTCTGTATAAACCTCATGGTTTAAAGCGTGGGACAAAAGTAGCGGCTTATAGTCCGGAAAATACGGTAGATTTGGCACTAGGTCACTTTACAAATTATTTTTTGCCAAAAACCCTTCCAAAAGCCTTGGGTTTAAAACAGATCTGGCCCCTGGATTACCATCGTAATGCCATAGATGTTCAAAGCATAAAACAAAGCCTGGGCTTCAACAAGTCGCACTGGTGAAGAAGCTCATTGCCTAATATTTAGACCTCATGCACCATTAACATGCACCCTGAGTGATCGGATCACAAGTGGTCAATGCTACACGTTCAACAGCAGGTTCGGATTCAATCACTTTAGGAACCACACTTGAGTCGACATTTCATTAAATTTAAAATTTTCAGAATTTTATTTAATTATTTTACTGGAGTGCTCAAAAGTTGAAGTCTTAGTGAAAGAAGCAAAAGAACTTAAATGAATTTAAATCAGAATGGACACTGTTGTCTTTACACACAAGTATAACTAGATTACGACCGGCTACTCCCATCATCCCTAACCCTAACCCATCATGTCCTTTACATTTCTGCAAGCTTTTTTCTTCATGCTAAGACATGATCCTTCCTAAACCTTAACTAAGGTGTGTCACCATCTTGTTAAAGGGTTTTATGTACTTTAAATTACCATCTAGGAACACGCTGAGAAATACCTAAGGCTTTCAAAGTACATATCAAAATCAAGCACTTCTGACACGTAACTACCATTAACCGAGTTTAAAATAAATAATGCATGAAATTAAAAGAGGCAAATACTAAAGTAAAGTTTTCAAAAGTACCCAACATATGCATCCTTCGATCACAAGGTTCAAATGAGAAACTCACCGTTCCGGCCGTTGCTGACACTGAAAACGATCCTCGGCATAAACGAAGTTACCGGGCTGGTTTGTAAGAATATCTGTTCCAATCGAATGCGATAGTTTGTGTTTTTGCGTATTGTCCTCTGTATTTTTGCATGCAGAATAGGGATGCGCAGACACAGAATCTATGATACCTTATACTGTTCTCTGCACTAGGCAAATTTTCTTTCCAGATTTTTATGCACAGATGTTTGTACACAGACACTGACAACGAGTCCTGTACAGTTTACGTAACCACCAGCCTCCCTCTATCTAAAAATATAAGTTCCAGTTTTAAAGAGGTCCGTGAATGCCCACTTTTTATGCAGTAAACTTTATAAAGAATGTTGACTATGACATATTTTATAAATTTTTGTCGGTTACATTGAAAAAAGCAAGGACGCCTGCATCTGACCACAAGACCAAAACCTTAAGATGTATGTTTTTGAAAAACTGCATCAAACTTGATTAAACAGCAACCCGACTACCGCAGCATATGACATGTAAAGGGGAAGATGTTTTGTGTTCCAAAGTACCACCTAAGAAAGAAGAACAGGGGAATAAAAAAAATGTGAGCACATATTTGTTGCTATAATAGTTGTAATCTCTAAATCTCAGAGTATGACCAAAGACAAACCCCCTCAGCCATCAGTGAAATTCAAGAATCTCGTTTAAATTGAGTTCATTTGCTTAAATACACCTGATTTGAATTTTCCATAAAAGTAGAACCTTTGTCTGCGAGGATTTAAATGGCAACGCCAGCGAGCCCAGTTGTGCGTTCAGATGTGTAATTTGGCCTGTACACCCGCCTGCTCTGTTGATGTGCTTTCATGCAAATCCAGTAATGATTTGATGAGGATTTATGAGACATTTTATGTCAAAGCCCTTCAGAAATGCAAAGCTGCAGGTACGTTTACATGGACGTTGAGAAACGAGCTTGTGTTAGTATCGGGATTTCCATAGAGTTAAATTGACATGATACTGTCTCTCGTGTCATATTTCACGTATGTTAGTTAAGCTCACAACACTCACTGCCTCCTCTATGTTTTGTGCATAAAGCTTTTAATAAGAGTGAGTATTTAAAAAAAAAATCATGTAAATAAAAAATGCAATAAGAAAAGGAAAATGAATAGCATTGATACCAGAAAAGCTTTCTGCTTGTCTGTAAGGATAAAACAATATTAGCTAAGGCATCATAGATACTATAGAGCACAGGAGGGTTTGCACATGTTTACTTGACACGCAAGACCACTGTTTTTTTTTATAGCATTTACATCTTAATAATAATAAAATAATAATAATAAAATAGTTAATACATATTTGTAGCATGTAATTATTTCAACACTCTTAACAGATAATTATAACAGATCAGATAACAGTTCAATTATAAAATACTTTTTTATTTCAATGTTTACTAGTCCATCTTTTATTCTTACAACAACAAAAACAAACAATAAGCTAACATCACAAAATCAGCATCATGAATATTTTGTTACAACAGGAACCCTGAGATCAGTAAAAGGAACCAACTTTGTGTGTTGGGATTTTATCCCATGAAGGTACACTTTTTACAAGAATATATTCTCTATCTTCTTAATTTCATTACTTCTCATGTACACGTCATTCAGTTTACTGCACACATACTTTTATGTCACACAAGTCTGAGAACATTGAAGGATCATTCTGAAGTAAAAACAATGCTCAACCTATTTTTAGACGGTAAGGAGGGTAAACTTTGGTAAGACTGTCCAAAACGATGCGAATCAAAACAGATTTGAGTTAGACTGGAGCGCACGTTTGCAGCCAAATGGCAGTAGAGGTGACTGCAGACTGGTGCTATTTTTATGCACACTCGGTGAAATTGACCAATGTCAAATTAAATTCCTTTTGACTGACAAGACTCTAAAATATAATTCTACTTAAGTCGTTGTGTGGAAGGATCCCTAGAGACAAAACAAAAAAGATTTAACTTTGTACGTTTACAGAAAAAGTGTATAAAAATGACCATTTGTGTCGACATCTTCTTCCGAGTTGACGACTGGATATTGTTTAAAATAATGTTAATAGATGCAGAAGGAAGAGAGTTTATGGCCTCTCCATCTAGCATTTGGCTATTTTGTCATAAAGGTCTAAGTACTAATCCAGTTTTATGGACCAGCATGTATACTGAATGTGTATGTATATGTATATATATATATATATATATATATATATATATATATATATATATATATATATATATATATATATATATATATATATATATGTGTGTGTGTGTGTGTATATATATTTGCAAACACAGGTTGATTGCTCCAAGTGCAAACATTAATTGCCATTTTGCTGCAAATGCCAGTTTCAGTCTCACTCAAGACTGCTTCAGTGCCATTTTAATATTATACCCAGCGTTGTGTTAGCTCTGTAGTGTTCCCTTAAACAAGTAAAATGACGAGACAAATGATTAGTACGTGTATCGGTGGAAAAACAACATGCATTCAAAAAAAAGAAAAACATCTCCAGAATCCGTTTGCATGTTTAACACACTGTTAGGATTAAGATTATTTTAGAGAACTGTTTAACTGTTAAAACTAAACTTCATGGCATGTAAGAATGCAGTCTCTTTTTTTATGATGGTGAGTCCTCAGTTTTGCTGCTTTATAACCTAACGACTGGAACATCCTCCCTGACCCCCAACAGTTTGCGACTTCCAGATAAACCGTTATCCTGGACTGTAACACTGAAGAGCTGTTTACTATCTGGACTCGAAGACAAAGATCAATAAAACTCAGAAGAGCAAGGATCCGCCTATAAGAACTGAGAACAATCTGACATTTCCTGGCATCGCTGTGGTGTTAAGGCAATGCATCATCGGCCTATTTAAATATTCTGCATGGCATATTGAATCTTTGTATTCATGATTGTATATTAAACTCTTTAATTGACCTTTGTTTCTAGTCTTGTCAATGGCACCAGATAAAAGAACACGGAGAATAACTTTCACACCCTGAAGTGTTTGAGAGCGCTTTTAGCTCAAAAATATGTTAAAATTTTCACGTTTTGATTTGTCACAGGCGCCAACAGAAATAATATGTGCACCTCTTTGAAGGTAAATGATCAATTCTGCTGTCATTGTTAACCACCTCCGCTCATCAATCAGACTGATTTGACAGGATTCAAATAAGCTGCAACATAAACAAGTTCTGCTTCACCTGTGTGTAAGTGTTATTTCAAGGTCCATTTGTTAAACCAGCCTCCATTTGGTCAACTTTGATAACACCTGCAGTGATAAGATTAACTTACATTTAGTTGATCTTCTGTGTTGAGCATAAGTGGATAATTTTTACCTCCGCCAAGGAGGTTCTGTTTTTGCCAGCGTTTATCTGTCTGTCTGTTCAAGATAACTCTAAAAGTTCTGGATGGATTTTGATGAAATTTTCAGGAGTTGTCAGAAATGTGAAAAGGAAGAACTGATTTCATTTTGGGTGTGATCCGGAAGAAATCCTGGATTCTGGATCAGTTTCAAATTTTTGATAACATTGAGGTCAATGAGACCGATAATTTTATTTCTCAATATCTCAGTTAATTATTGCCCAAAACTCATGAAATTTGAATCAGGGATTGACAGTGGGAACCTCTATCAAATTTCAAAGGCTGATCCAGATCTGATTGAGAATGCGGATTTTATCGCAGTCCGTAAATCGCTATATGGGGGAACTGTAGTGCTTGGTGGAGGTCTGCGCTCTCCAAGTGGTTTTATTAGTTTTATTATCTAAAGTCTTAGGCGACTTCAGCCCTGTTGCTTTCTTGTTCTTGTTTGCTTACATCCATTCTGTGCAGATTCTGATCGGATATGCAGAAAATCTAATTTGGTCTGGCAGAGGCTACGTAGCCTCAACTTAGTGACCAGTAGACAAATATTTATAGTCATTCAAAAAAAAAGAATCTAACCAAAGGTGCCACAGATTTTTGCTGAGTCGCTCTTATTTACATCTTTGACTGTTTCTGGTCTCAGACGGTGGAACATGTAATGCAGCTACATCTAAAAGAAGGTTCCTCCTATTTCAGTTCGAAAGGTTTTACGTATCAGAATATGATAAAAAGTATTACTAGGAATTAGTTTTTATTGACCAAAAATTAAGACAAGGTGAAAAAAACTGAGGAAAGTTAAGGCTGTTTTCAAATCTGCATGTACCTATTTTATCAAAATGTAGTATAGATTACTCTATCTACTCTATCTGGTGTAGGTATCTATTGACGAGACTAGAAACAAAGGTCAATCAAAGAGTTTAATACAATCATGAATACAAAGAATTATTATGCCATGCAGAACATTTTAATCGGCCGATGGTACATCTTCCTAACATCTCCAGAGATGCCAGGAAATGCACCCAGATCTCAAAATGTCCTTAGTTCTTATAGTCACAGAGAAGGCGTATCCTCTCGTACTCGTGAGTTTTATTGCCCTTTGTCTTCGAAATCCAGACGGTCACCAGCTCTCCAGTCTCACAGTCCTGGTTAATAAACAAACTGTTTTTCTGGGGGTCGCAAACTGTAGGTGGGGGTCGGGGAGGATGTTACAGTAATTAAGTCATAAACCTGAGCTGAGAGACTCACTGTCGTGAAAGAAAGAAGACAGCACCCCTCCATGTCACAAAGCTCCAGCTTTCACATCCAAACAGTTCTCTCAGTTAATTTTAATCCTAACACACACTTTTCTATAGTAACATTAATGGTAAATCTGGTCTCATCCTTGTACGGATTTACTGACACTTTTGCACCGAGGGAGTTTTCCTGCTCTGTGAAGAAGCAACAGAGGCAACACCAGGCTGCTGGGAACGCAGAACCAGAACTGAGACAGCCACAGGCCACAACTGTCTTCATCCCTAAAGTACGGCAGATAAAACAAGGCGCTGAGGAAAATAGTCCCCCCGAATCTCAACAGCAGCACTCCCAGTATGGCCATGATGGTGTAGAAGGCCCTCAGCTTTGACTGGTTGACCTGCTGTCTGTTCCCGCCCCCTTCCCCGGGCCCAGGACGAATCAGAGCGCAGAGAACAGAAACGCTGCAGAAGGAGACGACGACAACAGCAACAGGTAACAAAAAGAAAATGACTGCGATGGTGAACGTCTGCTCTGGAAGAGACATGAAACTCGTTCCTGCAACAGAGAGAATCCACACACAACCCATGGAGATATTTCTCATTCTGATGCCCCTGTCTTTCCTCAGGCCCAGGTAGACGACGGGGTGAACCACAGCCAGGTGGCGCTCCACACAGGTCAGCATGTGGAAAAACATTTGTCCTAAAGAGACGATGGCAAAACAGTAAATACCAGCCGTCACCATCTGTGGGACGTTAGCATAGACGCCACAGCAGAGGAGGGTGGAGCCGAAGATGTTTATCAGCTCCATGACGACCATGTGACAGGTGAAGAGGTCGGAGTGGCTCATCGCTGCTCCTGCGAGCCGCCGACGCTGCTGATGAACCATGTAAAGGACAAAGATGCACAGTGGGAGGAGCAGGAGGTTGTTGAAGGTGGTGACGGTGGAAACGTTCAAAGCACCAACTCTTGATCTGCTGCAGGTTTGTAGATGGGTAATGATTGAGTGGTGGGTGGAGCCATGTGAAGTGTTCAAAGTGTTTAATGACATAACTTTGGTCAAGGAGACAGAGACAGAAGGACAAGGGGACAGAAAGCAAAAATCAAAATTAACAAAAGGTTTAACTATGTGAATCATGACTGATGCAGTGAACTAAGAAACAACTCAGAGAAGAGGATGTTTTCAAAAAGGAGAAGATGGTGTGGATCCCCACAACTAAACCTTCTCACCCGCAGAAGCAAAGACCCCAACAGTGCAATGCAGGACGATATCTTATCTGTCAGGATCAATTATTGATGGGATTACATATTTATAAAAGTCTCAAAAACCTTCTAAGACTTAATGACGTGACTCTTACATCACTACATTTTGTGCAGTTTTTATTTTTCTTTGTTCCTTTTTAATGTAAAAGTCATAACAAATACAGAAACCTCAGAGCGCACACACAAAAAGAAAGGTTCTTCCCAAGACCTAAAAAAGAAGTAACATTTTTATTTCTTTTAATTGGATTGATCAGTCAATTTACACTGAAATCAGCGAAGGTCAAACTCATTTAGGTTGAACATAATTCCACAAAAATGAAGGGGAGAAAGTGGTGCATTCTGATGATTTAATAATTTCTATTTAGTTCATAATAAGGACGCCTGAGAATTCAGTTTTGTTGATTGATTTGTCATCTTTTTATTATTATTTTATTACATCTCTTGATTTGTACATACAGAAAGAAGTTCCATAAGCTATTTTTTAAATTAATAGTTTCCCACATCCACATTATTAAGTCAACATTAATTAACTATAATTCATAAAGGTTTTGACTCCCTTTCATTAATGTTAATATTTGCCATAAAATATTAAATGATGATTAAAAAAAGACTTAATTCCATGATTCTGTAAAGTAATTTAAAATCCACTCACTTTCTCGGCAGCGTCACCTGATCCGTGTCTCTACTCTGAAATGATGTGTCACCAGGTGTTCTTACATCCTGGTATGTGAGCAAATTCATTTGCATCTAATATAAGCTCTACGTGCTTTTTAAAGTCACACTAAACTGCTGCACTTGCTCAGGGCGCCACATGGAGGCGCTCCTGACTGCAGAGACGACCGGAGACCAGATCACTGTGGACGTACGGGAGAATTAAACGCCTGTCTGCTTGGATCCACTTATCATTAACTTCAAGTGTAAATTTGGACCCAGCCTGGATAAACCTAATCCACACATGCATTATCAGATTACATGACAGAAAACAGGGCTGGATGTCGCTAGAAACAAACAACTGCAACCAGCTTGACTCACACATAATTAATTACATTAAAAGTTCACACATATGAAGAAGAAAAGCAAGCAGACGCTCTTCACGCAGCAGAAGAAAAAGACCATGTGATTCCCTCTGGTTCAACGTCCCTGGTGTTGTTAAAGGTTGGTTGTGACTGCGTGCTCCACTGTAACTGAGCTTCAGTTGCTCACTTCATTAATTTAACGTTGTGTAGGGATGCACGATAACAGGAAATTATGACGTCATCCCGATAAGTCCGATATCATGACGAATAGCCCCGATAACATTTATATTTCTGTCAACACAGCAGTGCCTCGCTCCCTCTGAGCCTTGAATGACCGGCAGTGAATGTTATGTTCAAGTGACGTCGGCATAATCAGAAAAATGATTTCTGAGTAAGGAAAAATCAAGAATACCCCCTCATGCCAGAAAACAACTCGTTAACTCGGTCATAATTTTTGTAGTTCCTGACTTTAATTGATATTCGTAGTATTTTCCCACATGTTACACATAAGAAATTGAAAAAATAGAAAAGGCTGAAAGAACGACTAGCAAACGAGGGAACGGAGGAATTTACGTTGCACCTTGAATGCAGCATTGCGGAACAGTGCGCTAAAAAAAAAAAAAACATGGCGGCGATGTATGGAACTTCGTTAAAGTTTCAGAGGAAGATAGTTTGGTGGTTATTTGTGACAAATGCTCCAAGCGAAGGAGGGAAAAATAGCACAAGCTTTAATACGTTAAACCTGATCAGCCACCTGAAATGTAACCATCGCTTCCATGGAGTTTTAAAATCATGCTAACGTGAGCTAATGTGAGCTAGCGTGAGCTAACGTGACCTAACATGAGCTAATGTGAGCAAGCCAGCAGCAAGTCTCCCCTCTCCTCTCTGCTCATCAGCATCATCTCTCTCTTCTAAAGCTTCCATGAGATTAAAAAACAAAAACTACTAAACCTCATTTACTTTAATTAAAGGCATTCATTTGAATGGAACAACACGCTAAAATCCTTTAAACGTAATTTCTTTGTTACTATTTAGTGCACTTTTTCAGTTTATTTACACAGACAAGTCTAACTTGTGTCAGTACATTATGACCTGTGCACTGTTTTTTATTGTCATTGAGGAATTAACTTTTTCAGTTAGTAATTCTGATGCATGTATTTCCATCAGTTCAAGGAGCCTTTATTTTTTATATCAGTCAGTAATGAACCTTATTTAAGTTAATGTGAGATATCAAATAGGTTTGTTTGATAGCTTTATGAAAATGTTTAAGAGGCTTGACAATAGTTTTTCATTGGAAAAAATAAATCTGTTCATTTAAAGAGTCAAAACTGTTTTTGGTTTTGTTCATAGTATTGACGTAATGATCTTAGGTATATGTGTGTGTTATCGGTTATCGGTATCTGCCTTTAGGAGCTGAAAGTTATCGGTTATAGTATCGGTTTAAAGAAATTGTGCATCCCTACTATTGTGTTATTCTCATTTTCTAAATCTTCATTCTCCGCCTTACGGGGCTGACTGTGATGGCTGCTTGTCTCGAAGGTCTTCCTTCAGGATTGACCATCAGACTGGGCTCTCTCAGAGCACGTTAACTTCCCTGCTCTCTGCAGGAACAGAAAAGGTAGAACCAGGCTGCTTGGCAAATTTAACAACAGTTCAGATGCATTTAATATACAGACGTTAAGTTGTTGCGACACACTCAGCACAGCTCCAACCAGACCTGAAGCGACCCTCAGCGTCAGCACTCCCAGTATGACCACAATGGTGTAGAACGCTCTCTGCTTTGCCTTGCCAACTCTCTCTCCGTCACTGCCATTTTCACCGGGACTGGGGTGAACCAAAACACGGAGAATGGAGAGGCTGCAGAAGGAGATGTCCATCAAGGCTAAAATCAAGAAGCTTAACTTCAGAATGATGAATTCCCCAGTAAAAACCAAGCCCAAGAGTATGAAGCAAAGCAGCCAGACACAGCCAACGCTGACATTCCTGAGCCTGATCCCTCTTTCACCTCTCAGTCTCATGTAGGTGATGGGGTGAACGACAGCCAGGTAGCGCTCTGCACATGTCAGAATGTGAAGGAATATTTGTCCGTACCAGGTAAAATTAACTTGCAGCGTAGCGGTCAATAAAGTGTAGTAATTCTTGCTGTGGATGCCACTAATGGTCAGGATGCTCCCAACGACGCCAATGAGCTCCATCGCCACCATGTGGTAGGTGAAGTAGTCAGAGTGACGCATTGTCGCCGCTGAGGGGGTGGAGCGCTTCTTCCACCATTGCTGAAGGCCACAGTAGAGGATGAAGATGAAGAGAGGGAGGAGGAGGAAGATGTTGGCGACGCTGTAAATTGTGACGATGAAGGAGCCTGGTGGAAAGTAGAGGCACCCCGCGTACACCGTGAAGGAAAGGTTTTGAGAGAGAACAGAGTCATTGGAAAACAAGAATTTTTCCATCACGTCTGAAACAGAGGAAAACATGAAAAACAAGGTTATATGAATGAATAACATTTAATGCAATGAACCTTCGGAGAAACTGATCCACTCTGGTCTCGCTTTTTTGACGTGAGGTCGCCTCACTTCAGTGCCTTCTTATGCTTTTTAAGGCTATTCTCAGTCAAATGTCCGAACAGCCTCTTGAAACATGAGTTATGTAACACTGTCAGCCAGCTGGAACATAATTACAGGTCATAACGAACGAGTCACTCAAAGCCAGGATTTGTAGGGACGCTGACCTCCTAACCTGCTCATTTAAAGCTCTATTTGCAACATCCGTCACTCGCTCCTCTCATGACCAACACCCAGATCCAGTCATGCTGAAACAGCTTTAGTTCTACAATTACTAGAAAAGCACTCTGAGAGCGCAGACCTCCGCCAAGCACAACAATTCCCCCATATAGCGATTTACAGATTGCTATAAAATTTGCCTTCTGGATCAGATCCGAATCAGCCTTTGAAATTTGATAGAGGTTCCCATTGTTAATCCATGAGTCAAATTTCATGAGTTTTGCGCAATAAATAACAGAGATATTGAAAAACTTAATTTTCGGCCCCATTGACCGCAATGTTATCGAAAATTTGAAAGTGATCCAGAATCCAGGATTTTCTCCTGATCACACCCAAAATGAAATCAGTTCTTCCTTTTCACATTTCTGACAACTCCTGAAAATTTCATCAAAATCCATCCATAATTTTTTGAGTTATCTTGGACACAGACAGACAGATAAACGCCAGCAAAAACATAACCTCCTTGGTGGAGGTAAATAATAAAGATTTCTCAGACATGCTTCATTGTAAACTGATTTCCAAACTGACTTATGAACCAGTAAGAATAGAATATAAATATATTTTAACTTCCACCTGAAGGAATACTGGCAGTAATAATGATAATAATTTTAAAGGACACTTACCTTTTCAGAAACTCTTCTCCCGGTAGCGTTAGCAGAGGCTTTGTGACAGATCTGATCCAGACGCAGGCTGTTTGTACATAAATCTTGATTTTGCATGTTAAGACCAATTTACGTTTTGTCATTTTCCTTTCACGGCTCATGTCTTTAGGCAAATCCTCTCACTGGTTTTTGCATTTCCAGAAAGACCAGGACACAACCAGCTACAGCTTTGACGCTTGCTGATTACCAGCAGGGGAGTGGAGCGCATGGACGTTTTCCCGACCAGGAGGGCTCATGGAAGATCTTCATGTCTCTCAGGCTTTGAAGGTCACTGTACTCAAACCTTCACTTGCAAAATCTGGCAAACTGTCCTTTTAATTATAGAGCTCTTGAGGGAAAAAAAACACAAAAAACAAAGTTTTTCAAATCAGCCACGTGACCAGTTTGAACTGAAATGGTTTGTTTAAAGAGTTTGCCAAGATTCAGCTCTCATCATCGTATGGAAGCAACGCCTACCAAATAAAGCAAGAAAATAAACTATTCAGATATGTTTGATTGTTGTTTAGTCATGAGAATGGCTTTCTTTGCTTTAAACCACAAACTGATATCAAAGATATATAATGAGAGACATTAGTCAATGATCATGTATGAGGATTATCATAATTACCTCCGCCAAGGTGGTTGTTTTTGTCGGTGTTTATCCGTCTGTCTGTGTTCAAGATAACTCAAAAAGTTATGGATGTATTTTGATGACATTTTCAGGAGTTGTCAGAAATGTGAAAAGGAAGAACTGGTTTCATTTTGGGTGTGATCCGGAAGAAATCCTGGATTCTGGATCACTTTCAAATTTTCGATAACATTGTGGTCAATGGGGCCAAAAATGTTGTTTCTTACGGTCCTCAAACCAGCTCTTGCTGGGAGTCCCCAGAACCAGGACTAAACTCTGGGGTGATCAGGTCTTCTCGGTTGCTGGACCCAGACTCTGGAATAAGCTGCCGCCAGAAATGCTCACCATCACTGACTTTGGGCTTTTTAAATCCAGGCTTGAAATTTATTTATTTAGACTGGCTTTTAATACACAGTCATGATGTGAGATATTTTTTAATTAAATTTTAATTGTATTGTTATGTCAAATTTAAATTGATTTGTTTTAATGTGGATTTTAATGGAAAGCTCTTTGGTCACCTTGTGTGTTGTAAAGGGCTCTACAAATAAAAGTTGATTGATTGATTGATGGATTCTCAATATCTCCATTAATTATTGCTCAAAACTCATGAAATTTGACTCAGGGATTGACAATGGAAACCTCTATCAAATTTCAAAGGCTGATCCAGAAGGTGGATTTTATCGCAATCTGTAAATCGCTATATGGGGGAATTGTTGCACTTGGCAGAGGTATGCGCTCTCAGAGTGCTTTTCTAGTTATAATTTCATTTATTTCTCTTTTTTTCACAAGTAGAAGGGAGATGGAGAACAAACAGGCTGAATGAAAACTCAAAAGTGCCACATTATTTAATACGAAGAACACAGCACGAAGAAAGCAATGAGACCTAGAAAAGCACTCTGAGAGCGCAGACCTCCGCCAAGCGCAACAATTCCCCCATATAGCGATTTACAGATTGCAATAAAATCCGCGTTCTGGATCAGATCCGGATCAGCCTTTGAAATTTGATAGAGGTTCCCATTGTTAATCCCTGAGTCAAATTTCATGAGTTTTGGGCAATAATTAACGGAGATATTGAGAAACAAAATTTTTGGCCCTATTGACCGCAATATTATTGAAAATTTGAAAGTGATCCAGAATCCAGGAATTCTTCCGGATCACACCCAAAATTAAATAAGTTCTTCCTTTTCACATTTCTGGCAACTCCTGAAAATGTAATCAAAATCCATCCATGACCTTTTGAGTTATCTTGAACACAGACAGACAGATAAACGCCGGTAAAAACGTAACCTCTTTGGCGGAGGTAATAACATGGCTATTCCTTCAAACTTTTTGTTTTGATGCAAAAGAGTTTTGCGCTAATAATTTAGGAAAGAGTGACAGTCCCAGCTGAATGATCCAGTTAGATGTTTACCAATGCTGATGTTAACCTGACATGATTTCACATCTGTCCTGAGAGTTCACTGGATGTTTTCTGTTTTTTACAGCACGCACATTTTCCAGCTCTGGACAAAAACAGTAGAGGTAACACCAAACTGCTTGGCAGGTTAGACCAGAACCCAGTTGACAGTGCGATGCATTTCCAATGACCTCCAAACATAGACAGTGTGACACGAGTCAGACCACAGGCAAACCTCAGCACCAGCACTCCCAGTATGGCTAAAATACTATAGAACGCCCTCTGTTTTGATTGGCTAACCCTCTTCCTGCCTCCGCCCTGCTCCCCTGGGCCTGGACGAATCAGAACGCAGAGAACTGACAGGCTGCAGAAGGAGGCGATGGCTAAGGCTAAAATCAATAAAGAGAATTCCACAACAATGAAGACCTCCTCGATCATAATCAGACCCATCGCTCCAGAGCAAAACAGCCAGACACAGCCGGTGCTGACGGTTCTGATTCTCATCCCTCTTTCACCTCTCAGGCTCAGGTAGGTGACGGGATGAACAACCGCCAGGTAGCGCTCCACACACGTCAGGACATTAAACAATATTTCTCCATTCCAAGTTAAACGTAAAAGAAGAACTCCTGCTAATAACAAGTCTGGCTGATAAATGTAGATCCCACAACAGCAGAGGACACCCCCGAAGACAACAATCATCTCCATGGCCGCCATGTGGTAGGTGAACCAGTCAGAGTTACTCATGGTTACGGCTGAGGTCGTGGTGTGCTTCTGTCGCCATTGCTGGAAGCCATGGTAGAAGATGAAGGTGCAAACAGGTTGGAGGACGAATATGTTGGTGACGGCGTAAACGCTGAAGATGTGGGAGCTTGGTTCCAACAGGAGGCAGTATATGTCCAGAGGAAGGTCAAAAGATGGTTGTGTACCAAGAATGGAGTCATTGGAGGCTGATGAAGAGTTCACCGACATGTCTGGAAGAGATACAGGTATCATTTAAAACAGACATCTAAGACCTGGAGGCTCTCTGCACATAAATACCTCTAATTATTCAGCCTCTGAAGCTGGAAATTAAACATTAAAATCCATTATTCACGTTAAAGTCACTGCTTGTATTTCAAATAACTGACTTTGACATTTTGTTTATCAATATCTTGAAACCTTTAACTGTTAATATGTCTCCAGAGTGTTAATGGGAGATGGCTGTCGATTAGAAAGGTAACCTCTGTATCCCGCCTCTGTGGGCCTCAACACACAAGAACCAAATGTGAAATTGTGCAAAATCTATTTTTATTTTCCAGGATTTTTTTTTTCTGAGCTTGAAACATTTTCCTGAGGTACTACTGATCAGCCTGTAACATACTTTAGTCTAAAATACCATGTAGGGGCTCCCAGATAGCTCAGTCAGCAGAGCAGCGGGCCACGTACAGAGGCCAAGATTCAAGATTCAAGACAACTTTATTTATCCCTTGAAGGGCAATTTGATTCGGCAACTCATGCCCCAATACACACATAACACATAAGGCCAATCGTCCTCCTGTAGCAGTCGCAGGGTCGATTCCCAGCCTCTGAGCCTCTGCTGCAGGTCTTCCCTCTCTCTGTCTCCTTTGACTTTCAATAATGAAGGCCACTGGAGCCATAAAATTGTAACAAACAAGTGTAATAACTTCTTTTACTACCAAGGGGCAACATTCAGATATCAAAGCTGACGCCACTGGGGAAGCCAATCTCCATTTACTCCCATGTGAAAAAGTCCAACAGCAGAAATATATTACAGGCTGGTACAAAGACAGGTTTGGTGTCCATAGCTGGATTTAACATTCATGATCATTGTACAATGGGTGAGTTTTTGCATGCTTACATCAGTTTAAATCATATTAAACAACATGTTTGCACAGTGAGGGGTGTAGTTTTATGAGTAACGGCTGCATTACAGCCTTTGGTGTCAAATACAGAACTGTCATCTTTTTACCTACTTAGTGATTTGCGCTTTTGGTGAACTAATCAAGTTTATTTTGTGTTGTTACATGTACCAACAGACCACCTGAAGGGCTCTGGGTTACCCTGGAAAGGTCCATGGATGAAGGTGGTTCCACCGGAGTTCATCAATTGCCAGCATGAGCCAGGCCACCTTTACCTCTGAACCCTTCCAGGATAGCCAACCAGACTGCAGCTAGCATATAGAGCTAGCAGCCAAATCACCATTATGGCTCCAGTGTAGCTTTGGAAGTCCTTGTTTGTCTTTGCAGATGCTGTTACATCTGAAATGGATGAATGGATGGATGGATGGATGGATGGATGGATGAATGGATGGATGGATTGGTGGATAGATGGTTGGATGTATGTATGTATGATAGACAGATGGATAGATGGATGGATGGATGTATAGGTGATGGGTAGTTGGATGGATGGATGGATGGGTGATGGTTGAATGGATTGGCGGATGGATTGGCGGATGGATGGATGGATGGATAGATTGATGGTGGATGGATGAATGGATAGATAGGTGATAGGTAGTTGGATCAATGGATGGTTGATAGATGAATGGATTGTTGGATGGACGGGTGGATGTATAGGTGATGGGTAGTTGGTTGAATGGATTGGTGGATGGATGGATGGCTAGATGATGGACAGGTGGTTGGATGGATAAAAGATGGATAGGTGATGGGTGTTTGGATGGATGGATGAATGGATTGATGGTGGATGGATGGATGATGGATGAATGGATTGATGGTGGATGACTGGATATATGGGTGGATAGGTGATGGGTAGTTGGATGGATGGATGAATGGATTGATGGTGGATGGATGGATGGATGGATGATGGATGAATGGATTGATGGTGGATGACTGGATAGATGGGTGGATAGGTGATGGGTAGTTGGATGGATGGATGATGGACAGGTGGTTGGATGGATAAAAGATGGATAGGTGATGGGTAGTTGGATGGATGGATGATGGCTGGATGATGGATAAGTGGTTGGATGGATTGATGGTGGATGACTGGATAGATGGGTGGATAGGTAGTTGGTTGGCATGGATGGATGATGGATGGATGGATAGCTGATGGATGGATGATGGCTGGATGATGGATGGATGATGGCTGGATGATGGATGGATGGTGTTACTCAACTCTAGAGAGAATATCCTGTTAAGGATGCTGTTATAACCTCCACCAGTAACCTAAATTGGCTCCCTGCTGTTTTCCTGTTTTCACTTCCATGTCTGACTCCTTTTCTTGTTCTGCTCATCCTGTTCACCTCCCATTAAATACGTCATCTTCCCCTCAGTCTCCATCAGCTCATGTGGATACATTAGATTTTTCCCAGTTCTTCAGTCATATTCGTAGCGTACTTGAAGGCCACCTAAAACTTTGCTCGTAGTGACTCTTTGAAGAGATCTGTTTCATTTTTTGTTCTTTGTCCCGTCTCTGATCACCCCTTGATTTATCTCCTTTCCTGATTGCAAACAGTCTCCTAACCAAACTCTTTGATTTCCTGCCACTGGATTTCTATCAAATGGTCCGATGTCAAAGCACCCCCCCCCCCCCCGCCCCCAATCTTAAAGGAAAATGTCAAGAGGACAAGGAGACACCAGCCTGGAGAAAGGTTTACCGTAGGAATGTGACTGCATTTAAACCTGTCTAGAATAACAACTTGGGAAACTGGGAAAATTAAATATCAACAGCATTCAGGTCATCTCCAACAACAGATTAAGACTGAGTTTATCTTTGTCATAGACCGAAGGGGTTTTTCCAACATTCAAGTCATGGTTTCATTCACTGAAATAGAAGCAAATACTCTCTCCACTCTGCTTCAAAAATAAAAGATTTAATTTAATTATACTCACAAATGTACGACTGCAAAACAAACTGCTTTTCTTTGTGGAACTTTGATTGCGTGAAAAATGATATAATTTTGAGAGAAGCTGCCAAAGGCATTTACTGTGTAAGTAGTTCTCAGATTAATCAGGGATGGTTTTAAAATTTTTACAGTCAAAATAATTTTACAGTTAAAATGTGAAATCAGAATTAAACACCCACCTGGCTAGTCCTGTTGGTCTCTTTCTCGTGCTGCGCTACAAAGTGATAAAGTGTCGAAAAACCGGCGTTATGGAAATTTACAGCGCTTTAAAGCGTCAGTGAGTGCGTTTGAATCACAGGTGGAAGAAACGCTTCGGGGAGTTTTGCATGTTGCTTGACAAATTATTGTTTTTTTTTGTACGGTTCACTTCTTTAGGCAAATGCTTTCATCAGTCCTGCTGTTTCCAGGGAGACCAGAGCACAAACAGAGGACCGTCTGGTCCAGAGTCTCATCCCACTGGTCAAAGGTTTGGTTCCTATCCACAGAAACATTAATTTCTATCTTTTCCTTGAACGCTATTGAAAGTATTTCTCTGTGTTCCTTTATCTGGTGTATCTGGTCTATTGACGAGACTAGAAACAAAGGTCAATTCAAAGAGTTTAATACAATCATGAATACAAAGAATTATTATACAATGCAGAATATTTCAATCGGCCGATGGTACATCTTCCTAACATCTCAAGAGGTGCCAGGGAAATGCACACTTGAAGTCAGATTCTGTCCATCTTTTAAGGATCCAAAGAAGGCGGATCCTGTTCTCCTGGGTTTTATGGCTCTTTGTCTTCAACAATCCAGGTGGCCAATCGCAGGTCCAGACACATGTGGTTGTGAGATGTCCCTCAAATGTTTATCTATGCTGTCACAGACTCTTGGTCGCAAACTGTTGGTGGGGGTCGGGGAGGATGTTACAGTAATTAAGTCATAAACCTGAGCTGAGAAACTCACGGTCATAAATGGAGACAGCATTCCTTCATGCCAAGTTTAAGTTATAACAAGTTAAAAATCTACTGAGTTAATCCTAAATCCTAACACTATCCTCATCCTCAACGCTATCCTCTCAGTTTACTGTATGTCTGATGATTTCAGGATTTATATTAAAATCTCTCAAAGAAGATAGTATAAACAGAAAGAAAAAGAGAAAAAAAACTAAAAGAGAGGAAATACTTAAAAAGTGATCCTTTACAGAGCTCAAAAGTAATTGGACAATTGGATCGATTCTTCTTCTGTCAGCAGTCACATCATCAGTAAACAGCAGTGTCCTGATCCACCGGCGGCCATATGTGCCCGAACCATAAACATGTCTGACGCATCACGAGCTGTTACTTTCCTTCTGGAGACCTCTTCTTTGGTAGAGTTGGAGAGTGATTTGGTTTAGCTTCTGTCAAGTATTTTTGTCTTTCGCTGATGTGATGAAAGGGTTTTTCTTCACATAGGAAAGGATTCTGTGATCACAGACGCTAGCTGTCTTCTGTGGTCTTGTAGGACTCGTTGAGCTCACCAGAGCGTTCTGTGTGATTAAAGCCAGTAACGAAAGAACCACTTGGTTTTGTGATTTCGACTTGAGAGGGAATTATAGCCAACGAGCGGCCCAGTGGACTACGGAAGCCTCTCCAGCTCAAACTTGTGCTGTACGCTCTGTAGTTGGGTCAGCCCGAGGTTCTGGGGCTTTTTTTTTTTTTTTAATAACTTTATAAAAAGAGAGCCTGTTTATTTGCCACAGCTGGTTGATAACGTCTGTATTTTCTGATCAACACGATCAATCATTCTGTGCTTCGTTAATAACAAATGACAGGTTTTATTTCCCTCTCAGATGGCTTATATCTGTGTTTTGGAATCTTGGTTGAACAAACTCAGTCAGGTGAGATGTGGGAAACTGGTCAGAAGGTTTGTCATGTGGAGTCTTTTTTAACGTTCAGCTCCAAACATCAACAACCAACAAACATCATGATAATCTAAAGCGAACCCACCTCATCAGTCGTGTTCATCTCTGATCGTCTTCCCGCTACGTGACAGGATCAAAGACTGCTTTAAGATGGGAACTGGTCACCAGTGAGGAGCATCAGGACACCAGCGCGTGTTCGTGAGGTCTGTAACAACTCAACGAACGGAGCTTTGCATGTTGCAAATTACATCAGTGTTTTGTCGTTTCTTTTTACGGTTCATTTACGAAGGCAAATCTTCTCATCGCTCTTCTCCGTTTCTAAGCAAACAGGCATCGTTTGTTTTCTGAGGTGGAGAGGATGAAGTTGGCATCTCTCCTAACCCCCAAAACACGCTGCGTTATCACATAACATCGTGAGACATTTGTATCCGAAAGGAAACGACTATCACGCTTAGATTTGTTTCTTCCTATTTTCTAACCCTCCTGTTGTGTTCTGGGTTCGTCTCTGAAATGTGAAGTAAATTTCATCCGTTTGTCACGAGCTCCTGCGACTTCGTCCACACCTGGCATCTGGACGGATAAAATGTTCGGAAGAGAAGTTGATTAAAAAGATCTCAGACAAGATCAGGTGAAAATACGGGGATTCACAGCTGAAACAAACACAGCAGGAGTTAAACCACGACACAGAGTTATTATTCAACCAAGTCAAAGTTTCAAAGCTTTAGGTCAGTGGTGCGCAAACTGTGGTACGCGTACCACCGGTGGTACGCGGGGGAACGTCATGACTTGTCAATGCATGACAATGCATTATAAATACAACATTTCAAATGAAATTCAGGTAACAATAAATAACCACAATAAGGAATAAACGTCTCTCCTGTGTGTTTAAAGCTAATTGAGAAGCATATATGGCTATAATTTAAAATTGGTCATCATGGTGGTACTCAGAGAGCTCAATAGTTTCTCAGGTGGAACGCAGCATTAAAGTTAGAGAACCGCTGCTTTAGGGTATCAACAGCAGAAGAGAGTACACCCAGTATCTGAGTTACGATGTAAAACCACCCATACTTACGACCACGTCCAGCAGATGGCAGTGCAGTGCGTAAGATAGTTGTGGAAGCCCGGCATCAGGCTACTGCTGATTATGAAAGAATGGAAAACGGCAGGAATAAACTTTTTTGTCCTGTGGAAAGAAGAGACTCTACCCTTTATTATAGTGGTATCAGTGTTCACATGGTGATATACTTATTTTGTATATGCTCCGATTTACGACCAATCTGGCTTACGACTGGTTTGTTGGAACCGATCTAAGTCGTCACTCGGAAACTGATTGTAAATGCATAAACTGCAGTGCTTTTAATTACGCTGATGATGTTGTCTTCTCGCTGAATGTTAGAAGTTGTTCTTGCGGCACATCAATGTTTGACATTGGAACAGCAGCATCACTGAACTTCTGGGCAGATCAAACCAGACACTAACAGCCATCATCACACACTCACTTTTCCCTCCCAACATGATAAGCATCTCCTAGATCAGTGGTTCCCAAACTTTTTGTGCCCAAGGCGCACCAAAGGACAAGTAAAAATCTCAAGGCACACCTATTGTGCCAAATAGCCTTTATAACACGTGTTATCACTCATATCATGAAAAATATCTGTAAATGTGGATAATTGTTTACTAATATACAATAAAATATGACAAAGACAACTCTATTGCTCATGAAATATTTATAAATAAAATTAATTAAACAATTAATTTGCTGGGAACCATGTTAGCATTAGCTAACTTCTCCCGACAGAGGACGCACTCGGGCTGAGGAGTGTTGACATCCCCGGTCCAACTGAAGCCATAAGACTGGTAACTGTCATGATACTGTCAGTTGACAGTTTTTTTTTCTCTTTTTCTTTCGGTGGGTTGTCGGCAGTCTCTGCACTGGTGGTTGATGGTTTGCTCCGCACAAGAAAGCGCTCCATTTTCCCTCTCGTTATGTGTGTTTACGTTGGATGTCTCGATGTGTCACAGTCATATAATTCCCACCTGTGCAACTGCCTGATCAGCAAAATATGGAGTTCTCTTTGAGGGTTTTTTTGTTTAAGAATTGTGAGCTTGCCTCCGTAATATTAAATGAGTTCATACAAAGTAGTGATAGGCCTATAGTAAATAAAAAAAGAATTACTTTTCTGTAATTGTATATTGCAATAATAATATACTGTATGGTTGTCCCAAAATCCCACGGCACACCCGCACTTGTCTCACGGCACACTGGTGTACCACTGTCCTAGACCATGTGTCAGGCAAACCTCACCATCAGCACTACCAGTACGGTCACGATGATGCTCCCTGGTCCCACCCTTTTCCCCTGGACCTGGACAGAAAGGATGACCATTAAAGCTAAAATCAAGAGGCAAAAGAAAAACAATGCTGAAAGAAAAAATTGTCATCATTATCATCAGTCAGCAGCCAGACAGCCAATCCTGCTGTTCCTGATCCTGATCCCTCTTTCACTCCTCATGTAGGTGATGGGATGAACGACAGCCGGGTAGAGATCCACACATGTCAGGACGAATACTTGGACGTACCAAGGGAGGGATGTAAAAAGGAAAACCTGCTGGGAATAATGTTCTGAAATAATCTGTGCAAAAACCAAGAAAGTTGAGGATGTACCCAAGGACACCAATGATCTCCATGGTGAAGGTGAAACAGCCACTGAAGGGGCGGAGCTCCGTCATGGGAAACCTTGGTGGAGGATGAGGATGCAGAGAGGGAGGACGGACAGTGATGGTGATGTCAACTGAGATGAAGATGCTGGAGCTTGGCCTGGAAATGAGGCGATACGTGTTTAAAGTGAGGGAACAGCTGACTGAGTTAGGGTGAATTCCAATTCCTCCCTTAACCCTCAATCTCAACCCTCCAAAGTAAGTGTCAGGGTTATCTTGTGACTTAGAAATGGGACACCCCTCGAGTGCAGTTACGTCTTCAGACTGAAACGTATCAGAGCCGTGTTGTCTCTGTATTTCCTGAAATGACACAGGGATAACATTGAAAAGAGCGCTGTATATTCTCTAAATAATATTAGCAAATAACACAATAGAGGATACATTATTCAGTCCTCCGTCGCTACACAACAAGGTATACAAGTAACGTGAAGTAACGTCAAGTAATGTCCCAGTCGGTCCCGGTCCACCGGTCCGGCAGCAAACATCGTAAAGTAAAAAAATAAATGTTACGCAACAACGATGTTAATTCATGAAAAAAGTCTCAAACAAAGACAATAAGATGGTTTCGTAACATTTATATCTTTAAGATATACGAAGATACTTACGTTTGTAGCTAGCTTTTTCTGTCACCATCCTTTTCTACGATGTCTTGCAGGGCCGGCTCTTGGCATAGGCGATATATGCGGCCGCCTAGGGCGCCATCTGCTGGAGGGGCGCCGCCACGCCGCCAGTCCCCCTTAAATGGACTTGCCCTGATAAGTATAAACCATGAGATGTCTAGGCAGGTGTCATTTGATGACACTATAGATGCATTTGCTGCCAGGAAGTCCAGACGTGTAAACTTGTAGTCTTTAGTTAAAAGTTTAATTGAAAAGTAAAGTAAAGTTTAGTTGAAAGTAACTGTTGTTACCGTTGAGTTTGTCGTTGTTCAAATGCTCAAATTAAACTGTCGTGATTGCTCAGTTGGTTGTTGTCATTGAATTGCAGTGGGCTCGGGGGGGCACCGGGGTGTAATCTCGCCTAGGGCACCAAATTGGGTAGAGCCGGCCCTGATGTCTTGGCTAAATTACCCAGTGCCTTCTGGGTAGCCCTTACTTTCAAGGGTGGTGTCGGAAAATCTCAGTTTTGAGGGTGATACAGCCCTCAAACGTCCCTCAATTTGACTTTCTAAGAATCGGGACAGCGCTAGCACTTAGCGGGAGCACGCATTTGAATGAATGAATGAATGAATGAAAAATACTTTAATAATCCCCGCGGGGAAATTGGCTAATTTTTGAGACTGAGGGTTGAGATTGAGGGTTAAGGGAGAAATTGGAATTCACGCTAACAGGGGAGTCGCTGGAGGATGAAGAGAAGTTTTCTTTTCTGGGAAGAAGAAAAGAAAAAAAAATCAAGTAAATGAAATTGCTTCTGAAAGGAGGACAAGCTTTCTGTTTTCTTAAGCGCTGCCAGCGACTCGGCCTCACCGCGAACTCTCAGAACATAAAAACTTCACAGACTTCTACCCCCGGGTCTCGCTGGCCGTGGGAACACCGCGGTCCGGCTCTGCTCCGTTTAGCACAAACCCACGTCCCGCTGTGAGCGTTTCAGAGGTGAAGCATTTCCCTGTTGTTGGATCCGTGTGATCATGTTGCTGCTCCTCCGTTACCCTTGTGAGAAGGACGGTTGGCTTCGGTTCAACGAGCCTCTCTGCAGACGTGGGTTCATATAGTGTCAGTTTAATGTCTGACGTCCCGCCAGCTGGATGTGTTGTGGTGTAAACCGATACGGTTCAGCCACTGCTGAACGCCAAAACGAGCTTGAAGTGTTTCTTTCTCTTCTAGGACATTTCTGAAACGTGCTGCAGCGCTTCTTTGTGGACCCGTTCAAGCCAGGACCAGTTCATGACTGGAAAAGCACCGGAGAGCGCAGACCTCCGCCACGTGCAACAATTCCCCCATATTTGAGACACAGACATGTCAGACATGTCCAGAAGTATTTGGACCAGCACATGTTCAATCATTTTGTCTTCATACACCACCACAGTGGCTTTGACATAACGTAGTCAAGGGCTCGTACATATTTGGACAACAGACATGGAAGAAGTTAAAAGCCAAGGTGTGGTCCATTTCCTTGTTACTTCACCGCAAATGGAGCAGATACAGGGACGGACTGGGACTAGAAAGCGGACCTGGACTTTCCCCCCCTAAGTAGGCCCACTAACAACCGGGGGGTTACTATGGTGATATACTGTCATTGTCATAACAACACCCACACATACAAACTATTTATGATTGTTTATTCAAGAACACTAAAGAACGACTAAACATCACCTGCATCTCCAAAACAAAAATGAACATAAATATTGTCTTTTATGCTGATATTTTACAGTTACTTATATGCTTGCATTTTAAACAGAAAAAAAATCTATATCTATATCACATATGCTTGATTAACATTTGCTTATTAGCATTACTTGGAACGACAGCCATTAAACCTGTACTTATACAGTCATGGAAAAAATGATTAGACCACCATTTTTTCTTCACTTTCTTGTTCATTTTAATACCTGGTACCACTAAACGTCATCATGTGACTAAAACAGACAGAAAAGAAAACACTGAATGCATAAAAGCAGTGTTTTTGGCAGTACAACGCCATAGCTATTGATGTAAAAACTTAAGTGATTTAGGTTATAATCCAGAAAACCATGGAAAATGGTAAGATATCAGCTCTTAAATAAAACTCTTATGAGCAATCTTTGTGGTTATCGTTATGTTTGTCCAAACAAATGTACCTTTAGTTGTACCAGGCATTAAAATGAACAAGAAAGTGAAGAAAACAAGGGTGGTCTAATCATTTTTTCCATGACTGTACCTCCAAAATTCTAACGCTTTGGATAAACATATTATTTGATACCTAGACTACAGACAAGAAGAATAAAAAAGATTTGGTTTTGATAAATCTCATTACATTTTTAGCCTTTTAGGTCTATTCTGTGTAAGAATTAACCTGCTGACAGATTTGTTAGTGATGACACGTTTTCTAATCAAATAAATCCTGGAGTTGCAGAAAAAAAAAATCAGTTTCATGCTAGTGTTCGTCCCATTTTAATCCTCATGTATGAGTGTTTGCTCCTTTTCTTTTTCATTTTGGGAAGCTTGTAGTCCTGAAAAGCAGCCAGCAGAGGTCAGTGTGCACCTTTGACTTTAGCTTTGCAGTTTTACTTCACAGACCATCACCACAGTGAGGATTTACTTCTGTGCTCCTTTACACCTTCGCAGTGACCCGGCGACGGTAAGTTTTATGTTCCTGTTCACATTTGCATGTGACTCACAGAAAACTGTTGGTTGATGTTCAAGAGAAAGATAAATAGCACATTAACAGTGACAAGAAGCCGATGAAGATTTCTGAACAGAGACCTTCCTAGCACTGCTTTGAATATTTGTGAATATTTGTGTACTTCATCACCTGAACTTCACCTCAGCGTCTTAGAATTTAAGATTTTCAGGGAATTTGACATCTGAGTGGTGAATTAGAAGCTCGGAGATCAGAATCACTCTTATTTTAAAGTTATTCTGAAGCCCCTGAGAAACATCTCAGCCGGGCCATGATGGAAAAGTCAGCTCAACAGCTGAATTTTTGATTTTTCTCCTTCTTTATAAACAACTTTGAGAAATCTGGAGGAGTTTCAGTTTGGGCACGAGCCTAAGCTGGACACCTGTGATCTCTGATCCCCCGGCCGGCGCTGCATCAAGGACCATCATTCATCAGTACCTGATGCGGCCACAATGGCGAAGGATTAGTTTGGGAAGTGTTTGTCAAGGCAAGGCATGGCAGCTTTGTTTGTACAGCACGTTTCATACACAAAGGTAAACTCAAAGAGCTTCAAAAAGGCATTAAGATGAAGAGAACAGAACAACAAAAGTAGAGAATTATGCAATTGTTGAAACTGATTCAATAAAGGCATCTAAAGGTGAAATAAACTACATGCATGTTTCACTTCAAAGCACCTGTCTTGTGGAGTTAACTCCACCAGAGGGCAGCGATAAGACAGTGAGTCATTTCACCATGTTTGGTGAAAGCTCTAAGCTCCACCAGCTGACGAGTCACTGCAGATATGAGGCACCTACCCAACATGCATTTGTGATCTCTGTGTTAGTCAGTGATCCAGGTCATTAGGTGTTGGTCAACCTGCATACTGGCATCTTCTGCTGAAGCAGCAGGAAGCTAGGTGGCCTTCACAAGGCCTGTGGAGGAGATAGACTGCTGTGTCCTGAGTCTTCTTCCTCTGAGGTCATGAAAGGTGATGTGTTCCTTTTTCCTGGTGTTTTGACAGTTTTCTTCTTGTTGAGAAATTGACAGGTCCAAAACCATGGTTCTGCGATGGTACGGGGGCTGCATCAGGGGCCTCGGCAAACCTCATACTTCTCTGATGGCAGAATTGATGCTGGAAAGTACTCTGGCATTTTAAACCAATATACAATATAGCGATACAGAATCGCCCTCCTAAAGTCCAACCCCCCCACTGGTGGGATCCAAGGTGGTCCAAGGTGAGGACCTTGTTCCACTCTGGAGTTACTGATTTGTGAGGGGTGTCGAGCCGGGGTGGGATTACTTATTTCTCACGGGCTGGGAGCTTGTAAGTTCTGGGTTTTCCCAGCAGTGCAAACAATAAGTCAGAGCCTGTTCCCTTAACCCAAACGCACCGGGATGGATCAGCCTTAGAAATCTGATAGAGGTTCCCATTGTCAATCCCTGAGTCAAATTTCATGAGTTTTTGGCAATAATTAACGGAGATATTGAGAAACAACATTTTCGGCCCCATTGACCGCAATGTTATCGAAAATTGGAAAGTGATCCAGAATCCAGGATTTCTTCCAGATCAGAACCAAAATGAATTCAGTTCTTCCTTTTCACATTTCTGACAACTCCTGAAAATTTAATCAAAATCCATCCATGACTTTTTAAGTTATCTTGAACACAGATAAACAGACAGATAAACGCCGTTAAAAACATAACCTCCTTGGGGAGGTAAAAATATTCTTGGCAGACAATTCCTATCGGCTACCTGAAAGTCCCAGATAGTTGGTGGGCTTCCGGTAAACACGCTCAGGCAGAGCAGGTTGCGGGTTGCGGGTTGCGGGTTGCACGTTGCGGCTAGCAGGTGGTCGGACCGCCCGCTATCCTAAACCCGCGATCGCAAGATACCGAGTTTGCGGAAAGCACAAATGACACGCCCATTGCCGCACCTATAATGTGAGTAAGGGAGTCGGCAACGAGGGTAGCGGCTTTAGGGAAGTGGAAGTTTGCATTAGCGGTTAGTGGAAGTTCCTAAACCCGCAATTCGCGGTTAGCGGGTAGCGGGAGGTGTACGATCGGGGCCATGATCTTACAGCTGTCCTGGGAACGTGTCAGTGTTCTCCTGGAGGAGCTGGAGGAGCTGGTGGAGGCGGTGGTGGTGGTGGTGGGGGGGGGGGGGGCGGGGGGGGGGGGGGGGGGGGGGGGGGGGGGGGGGGTCAGGGCCTCTCTGCTGCTGCTTCTTCCCCGGGACCAGAATTTGGATCAGCAGGAGTTGATGGATGGATGGATGGATGGATGATGCAAAGCTGCCTACCTGCAGTCCTCACCTGCTCCTGAAAGAGAATTTGGGAAGATTTTTTTTAACAAACAAATCCAGCTCCCCTGTCATGTTTTGCAGCCTAACAGCTCTCCGCAGGAAGAAAGGAAGTTCATGTCAGATGTAGCGCTTCACTTCTTGGTACTCTCAGTTGCCAGCATTGCAAAAAAAAAAAAAAAAAAGGAATGGCACCGTTACAAAATAGCGAAAGCTTTATTTTCACAGCATTTTTTTGGAGCGCTTTGTAGAACTGAAAGGCTGAACTGAAAGAACGAAAGAGACAAAACCTGAAATGTCCACAAGAAGTAAAAGTAAATATCAGAATTGCTCATTGTCCCAACTCTTTAACATTTGGAGCTGGAGTGTTCACAGTCTATCTCATTATTTGTCCTTCTTTTTTCTTTTTGACTCCCATCATTCGCAGCCACTCAAACAATCATCTTCGGCCAACGAATAGCGCGTTACTATCAGCATGAGAAAACTTTCTCTCGTATACTTGCAGCTCCGCAGGGGGAGTTTCCTGTTTAACAGAGCAGGGCCGGAGTGGGAGGAGTGAGGAGGAAGAGGAGGAGGAGGAGGAGGAGGGAGGGGAGGGGGGAGGAATGTCCGAGCTGAGGCTCTGTGTTGGGAGACCGCACAACCAGAGAGAGGAAGGAGGAGTGACTGCTGGGAAGTAGGAACTCACACCGAAGGGGGTGTGACTCGCTCAGTCGGCGGTCGACGTGCGTGGAGGGAAACTGCTGAGCCGAACGACTGACTTCACCTCCAGAGCAGAGACCTGGACGTTCCTCCAGAAACCCTGATCCGACTCAGAGGTCAACCGGTCGGATGACGGTGGAGGTCTGGAGGCCGACTGATCCAAGTTTCTGAGGAGCTTCAAAGGGCCTGACTGGAAGTCTGACTGATCCCCCTGAACTACAAAGAAGCCTTCAGGATCTCACAGATCTGGTGTCCGACTGACCCCGACTGACCTGGAGGTCCACCTGGTCAGCTGACTGGCGGCGCGTCCGTCATCCGGATGACAGAGTGACTGACAAGGAGAGACGTTCTTGACAGGGATCAGGATGAGCGGAGTCGGGGACGTGGTCTGTGAAGGATGGCTGCGAAAGTCGCCACCAGAGAAGAAGCTCCGGCGTTACGTGAGTGCTTAACTCTTCATTTAAGAAAAAAAAAAAAAAACAGCAACCCAGAAGCATGTTAACGCTCTAAAGAGGATTCGTACGGTCCATGTGCTGCTCATACTGTCCTCATATCTGAACTAAGTTTGCAGATTATCTCTCAGCACCATCGCTGTTGACACAAGGAGTCATTTCCTAATTATAAAACATTAAAACTCAGCTGTCAGCTGCTGGACAGAAAGCGCTAAGGTCGGGCACCAAAAAACGATTCCAAGTAGGAATCAGTTCCTAACATCCGGTTCTGGAATCATTTAGAAGATTTTTGAATTTCGATTCCTTTTTTTGGTTCCTAAATGTCCGCGCAATTTTTTTGTTTGTCTGTTTTGTTTTGATTTACTACACTAGTTTGTTGATGTTACTCCGCCTAGCGTACTCAACTCAGCGCTAGCGTCAACGTCACGTCCGTCACCGACGGGACTTCACTCGCCACAACATGGATCCCAAGAGACGCCGCTCTTGAGTTTGGCTGCATTTCAGTCTGGGAAATGACGGCTACCTGGCGCAGTGCAACACCTGCGGGAAGCGTGTTACTGCCAAAGCAGGGAGCACGACTAATATGGCAAAACACCTTCACCTGCATGACATCACAAAAATAAACAAGCGTAGCGTATTTAATTCACTGCGTTGCTCCCGTCGCTTCTTCTACTGCAACAGAGTCCGTCTTCATCCAGAACCTCTTGCCTTCTCATATACAGTGGTACCTCTACTTACGAACGTTTCTAAATACGAAGTTTTCAGGTTACGAAACGCATCAACGGGAAAATATTGCCTCTAGTTACGAAAGAAATTTCAGGATACGAAAGTAAATCCATTAGCGCTGCTACTCGCAGCTCCCAGAGTTTACCGAACGTCTCGGTTTGAAAGCGGTGCATCCGAGCTGCTCTGCCATTGGCTATCGGCTAGCATCTTCCTGGCATCCCATTGGCTAGGAGGGCCCCTTGTCTGTATGAGCGTAACCCAGCAACCAGGTAAACAAACAATTTTTACCTCCGCCAAAGAGGTTATGTTTTTGTCGGCGTTTATCTGTCTGTTTCTGAAAGAGCAGATATGGTCATCTTCCTAAACAAAAACTGTTTATTTCATTTTTTTGTTGGGTAAAATGTATTTTGGAGGCCAACTGTAAGTTGTTTAACATTTAGGCTGTAAGTGAATTCTGTGTTTGCATATGTGCACGCTAGCATGTGTAAGAATTTAAAATGTGTAAATGTGTCACAGTTTTTTTTTAATGAAAAAATTCTACCGTTAGAAAAGTCGCGATCTGTTGACCCACACATCAAAGAATCGGAATCGAAACAGAGAATCAGAATCAACCCTGGAAAGCACCTTGAGTCTGGTCTGTCTGATTATGAACCATGTGATCATCATCCTTTCAGATCTGCAACATTGAAGAATAAGAGATAACAAAGTTACCCTTCAATATTTTAGTTAAGCTGATTACTAGCTTTTATTTTGTTTGAAAAAAAAACAAGCTTTTGTTCTGTTCCAGTGACAGATTTACATCTGTTCCATAAATAACGGGAGAATCTTCGACAGAGAAACGGCTGTTGATATTAACCAGGTCAGAAAAATGAACTCAAGTTCAGAACCTGGTCTTGGCTTTGTTCCTGTAAAGGATTCCTGAGACAGTCGGGCCTTTAGGTGGAAGGACGGAGGATTCAATAAAAGCAACAAACCTAATTACAAATGTGCTCTTCGCCGTTCGTCCGCCTGCAGCTCGACTTGCTTTAGTTACACACTCGCACACGGACGCACACACCACATTTCTGGCATGCCTTAGCCGTGAGTTGAGCTAATCTCATCTCTCCTCTCTGCATTTCATCTCAGTCTTTCCGTTTGCAGAGAAATATTTGCTCTTTGTGTAATTTATTCCCCCTTTCTCTTTCATTCATTGTGCTTTCTCTTCCTCTTCTATTGTCATATGCTTTCCTGCCTAAGTGCGTGTGCGTGTGCGTGCACATTTGTGTGTGTGTAAGGAAAGTAAGGAAGGAATAAACAGGTTAGAACAGTAATTCCCAAAGTGATTCCCCTGGTGTATGGAGCCCCGTTTGGGTCATAACTCAATGAATAAATAAGTCTATTATTATGAAATACATGTTTATTATTATGAAATATTTCCCATTATTATGATAATGGTTTTGTTTTTCATTACAATGAGCTTTTACATAATAATGGCTTTGTTTTTCATAAGAATGATTTGTGTGTCAATCACAGCAGAGAGGGCGGAGCCATTTATGTGATTGGCTGCTCTTTCATTCAGGCATAAGCAACAGAATAGTGAATATCGATAGTGGGCGAGAGGTGCAGTGTATATACTCCAGGCCAGTAGGTGGCAGAATGCACCTCAGTTTACGGTTAAAAGTTTGACATCGACTAAGAAACGTCAAGGTTTCCCGTAGCTCAGTCAAGCTGCCATAGCTACAATCGGACTAGGACCACACCTTGATGACGCCACGGCCCGCTGCTAACGGGACCTCACGGCCAAAACTAGTCGATGTCAGAGCGTAGAATGGAGAAGGATCAGCCAATGAGCGCGCAGGTCAACCACTGGCCCCGCCCACTGGCAAAATGTCATTATTATGTAAAAACTCATTCTTAGATAAAAAAAAAGCCATTCTGAAATAAAACTAATTATGCATTAAACTAAGATTAAATAATAATAAAAATATATTTCATAATAATTACAATATTTTCGTAATAATGGGAAACATTTCATAATAATGGATACGTATTTCATAATTATAGACTCATTTATTCATTAAATTATGACATAAACGGGGGTCCATACTGGTGGGCCGTGAGAGGTCATTCAAATTAAACAAATGTGTTTTAAATCCTCTATCTTTTAAAAATATGTTTTTAATTACTGTAAAATATTCATGACATGATTAAAAAAACATTCAGAAGTAATAAAACAAACCAGTTAAGTGTTATTCTACTGTCATCTTAACTCAATATGACAAGTGTCACCTTATTTGTTGTCCCCTCACATTAATATCGGATCATGGTTCCTGGTCCTGTATGTTGATCACAGTTGTGATTAAAGGTTCTGGTGGGCTGAGGAGATTTTTCACATTTCAAATTGGGCCTTGGTGTTCTGAAGTTTGGGAACGGCTGGGTTAGAAGAACCCTTTTTGGAAACTCAACCTTTCGTGATGAGGAAGCCAGTCCTGCCTGACAGAATGATTGACAGCACGGAGACACGGCTTGGTGGCAGATAAAACTTTAACGGAGCTTTTAACGGGTGCCCATGACATGGTGGCCCATGACTGGTCCCTGATTGGTCCTGACGGTCCTGGCCTGACGGTCCTGGTCCATGACTGGTCCTGGTCCATGACTGGTCCTGGTCCATGACTGGTCCTGGCCCATGACCGGTCCTGGCCCATGACTGGTCCATGACTGGTCCTGGTCATGATGGCATGGCCCTGCCGGTCCTGGCCCATGACTGGTCCATGACTGGTCCTGGTCCTGGCCCATGACCGGTCCTGGGTGACTGGTCCATGACGGTCCATGACTGGTCCTGGTCCCATGATGGCTGGTCCATGACGGTCCTGGTCCATGACTGGTCCTGGCCCATGGCCGGTCCTGGCCCATGACTGGTCCATGGACTGGTCCTGGCTCATGACTGGTCCTGGCCCATGACGGTCCCATGACTGGTCCTGGCCCGTGACCGGTCCTGGTCCATGACTGGTCCTGGTCCATGACTGGTCCTGGTCCATGACTGGTCCCGGTCCATGACCGGTCCTGGCAGGCAGCAGTGAGTTGAACTCAGGACTGGGGGGAGTTTTGCCTGTCAGGTAAAAGGTAAAAGCGGCAGAGACGCAGGTCCCTCTTGTTGAGACTGTGATGGTGTACACAACCCAGTGTGTACATGCACACCGTCCGGCCAGCTGTGTTTCAACCGTCAACACGTCGTAAATTAAAAACGCACGCAGCGGCCCCGGACGGCGGCGGCAGCAGCGGGGCTGCGTGACTGCACGTCAAGCGTTGGGGATAAAGTTCCTGGAGCGAACCTCATCATGCACTCCCTGCTCCGCTTAAGACCGTGATGTAATAAACTAATCGCTCTCAGCTGGGCCCGCCTGGAAGACGAGGGGCCTCCCAGAAGACTTAGCAACATGCAGACGGAGGGAACAAAACAGCGCGAGGTATTTGGTAACCTTAAGCCCAGCAGCAGATGTGTCAGAGATACACCCACGGGCCCAAATACAGTTGAACACAACCCGGATCCACAGCGGTTTTCTGCGGTTCAGATAGTGATGCTGCGCTGAGAACAAGTACGTCGCTTCATTGCTGGGACAGCTTTCACGGTCTGAACCAGTTTCACGCCGTCAAACAGCACAGAAGATGCTTTTGGACCGTAAGAATCTCTTCTCACTTCCTATAACTGTCAGAAGAAGCATCGTTTATATCTTGAGTCTCTGCTGCCGACTGTCGTTGCTCGTGTATTGTATTTTTTTACTTCAGAGGTGAACCATCACCAACACATCTGAAGGAAGGGAGTGTCACTGGTCTGTTCCCATTCACAGCCATTTAAACCAATCACAACGAGGCAGGGGCGGGCTTTATGTGATTGGTTAATTCGAGAGCCTCTAAGGTCTAATGTTCTAAAGCAGCGGTTCCCAAACTTTTTTAGCCGCGCACCCCCTTCTATGTCTCAACCGGGTTGACGCACCCCCGATCCCCCACCCCTTAAAAAAAAACGCAACAAGCTTTATTATAGCCATATTAAAGTCGCCATGTTTATTCATACTAAAATGACCAGAACACACATATAACATAATAATCACAATCACAACAATGCGCTCTCGCATTTAAATTAAACTGAAACACTGTAACACAGTTCCAATATAATGAAACAAAGTTATGCGCAGGCTTCCACTTTTAAGAGCAAAGAGGATGGATGACATGCTCAGACTCAGTGGCAGAAAGCAGATAAGTTGAGGAAAATGTTAGAATATTTTGAACATTGAACAAAAATTGCAGCAAGTTTAAATGACTGTGGAACTAACACAACCCGTCATCATAACACAGCATTGAGCATATTTGCGAGAATGAATAAAGTAGAGGCCACAAGCTAGGTGCAAATGCAGTGGTAGAAGAATATAACTTCTTCTTCTACGCTTCACTTTAAGATGACGTGCATTTTGAATAGACTGCATTTTTTATTCATTAAAATTACAGTTTTTGATTTAAATTTACAAGGAAATGTTTATTACACATCTTTATGTGTGAAAAAAAAAAAAAATTATCAGACCGCCATTACATTTTTCATCTTGCGCACCCCCTAGAGGCAGCTTGCGCACCCCTGGGGGTGCGCGCACCCCACTTTGGGAATCCCTGTTCTAAGGAAACAAGATGGCTGCAGAGTTCAAACAACAAGTTGGATCAGCTATCTTTGCAAAACCGACAACAGTCGTTCACCAGTGTTCGCGCTGGTTTGGAGGTGTTTCGTTGATACTCGCCCGGTTGTCTCTCGCCCTGCTTCGTTTCTCTCTCTCCTCTGTCCATTCCAGCGTTTACCTCCACCTGTGTGTGGAGGTGTGTTCAGGTTAACGGTTGGCGTGGAGACCGGTAATCTAGTCCTCTGACCATCTCACCTCAGTGCTGCTACCTGTATCTGTTTATACAGTGATCCCTTGCCAATTCGCTGTTTAAGTTCCACGGTTTTAGTTATTAGCGGATTTTTCAGAAATATATAATATAATTTAAAAAAAATTAAAAAATTGCAGAAACATCACAGGATGTTGTGCGCGTGCTGCTGTGAGCCAGCCTGGCCCCTTTAAGAAGGTAGCCTTATGGGTAATGGTGTGGCCTTATGGGTAATGTAGTGTGTGTGTCGTGGGACGGCAGAATGAAAACGGGGTTAGATGAAAAGTGTAGTGAGCATCAACAGCAGCCCAGCGTGTATAGATTTACATTCTCTGTTAACCGACAGGAGCCCAACAATACAACCTGTGTGATGTTACAAGTTCCTGCAGTGCCAGAATAAAGTTCCCGTTCCATGCAGAGAAAACCAGACTTTTTCTTTTGTTGTTGTTAGCATGTTAGCTGCTAGCGAGCGAAAATAGCAGAATACCAGCGGGTTCTTTACTACGGTTCAGAGACCAGAGGCTGTAAAGGTAACAGAAAGACCACAGTTGAGCCTTTGTCTTGTTTTGCTACTTTTTTGCGTTTTTTTTTTTATATTTTAAACACATTATTGAGGCTCGGGGGGCTCCAGCTCCAGTTCGCGGATTTTGATTTACGTGGGGGGCGCCGGTCCCCATTAACCGTGAAAAATAAGTCATCTTCTGTTTGCCTGCCCAGTGGCTTCCAGTTTCTGATCCTGCTGGGATGTCGCCCTGGAAACTTAAGCTGAATATCGGGCAACCAGAATAATTATTTGTACCAAAGAGGAAAGGAATTGCTGGACAAGCTCTGCTACGGTGAGAAACTACTTTGGGGAACCACAAACCTCAAAGATCATGTAGACCTAAAGAAGCAGATGTTCAGACAACATTCAAGGTGGCAGCGTCCACAGAAGTGAGCACTATTCGAGGGCAAGCTAACTGAAAAAAGAAGGAAAGAAACATGTCAAATTAGCTGCCATTCATTCTTCGGATGTTAGGGGATTAGCTTAGCTCGTTCCTAGACTGACTGGGATCTCAAACATGGTGACCGTGTAAATGTGGTACAGAGAGATGAAGGATTCTCGTGGTAACAAGGGTTGCAGACAGAAATGCGTGACCGCCACATGAAGGGGAAGCTCTTGTTTACTACTTGTGTAAAACTGTAGTTTTGCCCAAAGTTCCTGTCAGCGCTATGGTTCAGTCCAAGCAGTTCTTTCTTTTAAAGAACTTTCAGAGGTCATTTTTGTTGCTGTTTCCCTGCAGCAAGATCTGAGGGGTTTTTTGCGCAAAAGTAGACTTCTGATAAAACTAGGTTTAGTTAATCCTAGCTCAGGAACTAGTATAACAAAGCACAACTATGTTAGGGCAGGTGTAACTAATCCTGGTACGTGCACGTTCATGGTTTTCTGAAGCGGTATGTGAGGTTGGCTTTACAATGAGGACGCAGCAGCTGATGGTTTATTGCAATTACTCCATCTGAACTACAGCTACATCAGTATGGAGGCCCGTTTGGGTCATAATTCAATGAATAAATGATTATTATGAAATACATGTTTATTATTATGAAATATTTCCCATAATGATGAAATATATGTGTATTATTATGAAATAATCCCCATTATTATAAAAAAAAATGTAATTATTATGAAATATATTTTTATTATTATTTCATCTTAGTTTAATGCATTATAGTTTATTTCAGAATGGCTTTTTTAATCTAAAAATGAGTTTTTACATAATGGCTTCGTTTTTCATAAGAATGAGCTTTTACATAATAATGACATTTTGCCAGTGGGCGGGACCAGTGGTTGACCTGCACCCTCATTGGCTGATCCTTCTCCATTCTACGCTCTGACATCGACTAGTTTTGGCCGTGAGGTCCCGTTAGCAGCGGGCCGTGGCGTCATCAAGGTGCGCTCCTAGTCCGATTGTAGCTATGGCAGCTTGGACTGAGCTACGGGAAACCTTGACGTTTCTTAGTCGATGTCAACTTTTAACCGTAAACTGAAGTGCATTCTGCCACCTACTGGCCTGGAGTATATACATTACACCTCTCGCCCACTATCGATATTCACTGTTCTGTTGCTTATGCCTGAATGAAAGAGCAGCCAATCACATAAATGGCTCCGCCCTCTCTGCTGTGATTGACACACAAATCATTCTTATGAAAAACAAAGCCATTATTATGTAAAAGCTCATTCTTATGAAAAATGAACCCATTTTCATAATAATAGGAAATATTTCATAATAATAAACATGTATTTCATAATAATGGGAACATTTTAATAATAATAAATGCCTGTATTTCATAATAATAGACTCATTTATTCATTGAAAATGACCCAAACGGGGCTCCATACATCAGAGCCACAGTAGAGCCATTAGCCACATTAGCCACATTAGCTTAGTGTGTCCAATGACTCCCAGCAGAGTCGAGTCCATTAAGTCTAGTGTCTGCAGCTCTGATGTCAACATTTGTAACACTTGCAGTAAACGAGGGACCGAACGGCGGGAAATTCATTATTCAGGTCTGGTGTTAATTTTGGTTTTGAGAAAGGAAGGAGGAAGTGTTATTTTAGATCCATTGTGCCCGTTTCCTGCAAGGGGTTGAAGGTCAAAGGAGGAAACACGACGAAACGTGAGGAACGAGACTGTTGCAGGAAAACAGGTTATCATTATTACTTTTAATTTGACTGGTCAAACTGGCATTATAGTTTGAAAAGAAATATTAAATATCAGATTAGCATGCAGTGTGGAAAATCATCTTGTTTTTCCTCATTTTGCCACTAGATGGTTACTTTAAAATCACCTGTGACTATCACCTGGCTTAATGATACAGTTGAAACCAGAAGTTTGCAGACGCAGTCTAGATAGAAACATAAACTTTGTTTTTTCTGAACTGCTTTACATTAAATCAGATTTAGGTCAGTTAGATTTAATGATGACAGAGAGAAGTTTTTAGAGAAGTCAGAAGTCTCCATCATCTCCTCAGTATCTGGTCTCGTCGTCTCTAAACCGTCTGTCTCGGCTCAGTGGTTCTGGTTTCCTTCCAGAAGGTTCTCTCAGTAGTTTTCTGAATTCTGGTCCGGTCCTCCTGACAGAACTGGAGGAACTGGGTCAGGTTTGTTCTCCAGGACTGAGATCAGGTCCACTCCAGAACATGGACTCTGTGGTCCTGAAGCCTCTCAGTAACTAATCTGGTGGTGCGTTCAGGGTCGTCGTACATCTGGAGACCCATTAGTGTCCAAGCTTTAACTTCCTGGCTGATGTCTGAGATGTTGCTTCAATGTTTCTCCAGAATGTTCTTTCCTCATGATGTCATCTATCTAGTGAAGTCCACCAGTCCCCTCCTGCAGCTAAACACTCCCACATCATGATGCTGCCACCCCCGTGCTCCACAGCTGGGTGGTGTTCTCAGGTCTTTCTCCTCCAGATGTAATGATGGTCATCATGTCCAAACAGTTCAGTTTTAGCTCCATCAGACCAGGACATGTCTCCAGAAATGAAGCTATTTGTCCCTGTGAGCGTCTCCAAACTGTAATCTGTCTCTGTCCTGTCTCTTCTGGAGTAATGTCTCCTTCCTGGCTGAGTGGTCCTTCAGTCCATGTTGGTCCAGGACTGGTTTCTCTCTGACCAGCTTCAGCAGCATCTCCGCCAGCTGTTCAGCTTCTGTTCTGGGGTTGATCCAGGTTCATCTCTGGGACTCAGAACCGTCTCCTTCCTGAGGACTATGATGGTGGACGTTCCCATGGTGGTTCTACTGGTGGAGAACTGTTGGAGCAGATGAACGTGGCTCCTTCAGACATTTGGAAACTAGACCAGGAAGAACCAGAACTGGTGGAGGTCCACAGTTCTCTAACTGATATCTTGGCTGATTTCTTTTTCCATGATGTCACACACTAGCAAACAGCGTGTTTGAGGTGCGTCTTAAAATACATCCACAGGTGAGACTCCAGTTGACTCAGATGTTGTCAGTTAGCCAATCAGAAGCTTCCAAAGTCATGACATCATCATCATCTGGGCTTTTCTAGATTAATTACAGAGTAATCTCAGTGTATGGAAACAATCTCTCTCTCTTGTTATTCTGGCATTCAGCAAATAGAAATTATTTTGATAATCCTAAGTGACCTAAAACAGGAAAAGTTTCATCTGATTTAATGTCAGACAGTGAGGGAAAAAAAAAGGTTATGTCTTCTAACTCAGAGTCTGTATAAAATGTATAAAATCAGTCGTGTTTTTGCTCAGTTTTGATCCAATCCAGTCCCTCTGCTGTGTTCTGATCTCATCTCAGCTCCATCCAGGATCCTTTTATCCTCATTTTTGTTTTCTCCAAAGATTCTGCACAGAACTCAAAAAAAAAAAAAAAAATCAATTTTAAACTTTTTTTTTAAGGCCACATATTTTGTATGAATGAAAAAAAATCACAATCTCTTGTCCGAATGTCTCATGACATAAAAGAAAAACTTTTTATTGAATTCCTTTCATTTATCTATTTATTTATTCTTTCGGGTGTGTCTGTGGTCGACAGAAATCAGGAAATAGCCTGTTTGTTTTATGAAGACAACAAAAGAAACTTGTAATTTGGAGTTTGTCACAGTTTTGTACTTGAGTCCAAACGTACGAAGATAAAAGTGATTTTGAAGCGTTTCATCAGCTGCTTTTAATGTCCCGACCTCAGATCTGCATCAACTGGGTTTTTCAGTATATTTTACATTTCATCTATTTGCATCAACTAAACAGACATGGATCAGTGAAATAAAGTAAAATCCAACGATGCGAAACAATAGAAAAATTAGAAATTAGTCATGATTATTTTAGTCAATACTGAAGTTGTGACTATTTCGATGATTTGACGATTTTGAAGCTCATTTTATTTACCCAACTAAACTGCCAAATGTCCAAGGAAAACTTAAATTGTGGACTAAATAAAAACACACAGAAAGAAAAGAGAAAAAAGGAGGGAAAACAGCACAACAAACTACAGGAAAGAAAATGGAGCACAGTTACAGTAACGAAGTGCTGCTAATTAACTATGGACTGAGCTGGAGGAGAAAAGAGAAGGAAAGGGAGAAGGAAGGAAAGAAAGTGGAGACACCACTCAGCAGGTCATGTTGGCGTCCCCCTGCAGCGTAGGCCTATAGCAGCATAGCTACGATGAAGCTGTGATTAAGACGAGCTACTCTAGACTAACTGTAGCTACTACTAACTGTAGACTATAACTACTGTAGCTATAACTATTAGCCCCTACACACTATAGACTTTAGACTAACTAGTAGCTATAACTATTAGCCCCTACACACTATAGTTTAGACTAACTAGTAGCTAAACTATACAACTATTAGCCCTAGCCCTACACACTATAGTTTAGACTACTAACTGTAGCTATAACTATTAGCCCCTACACACTATAGTTTAGACTAACTGTAGCTATAACTATTAGCCCCTACACACTATAGTTTAGACTAACTAGTAGCTATAAACTATTAGCCCCTACACACTATAGTTTAGACTAACTAGTAGCTATAACTATTAGCCCCTACACACTATAGTTTAGACTAACTGTAGCTATAACTATTAGCCCCTACACACTATAGTTTAGACTAACTGTAGCTATAACTATTAGCCCCTACACACTATAGTTTAGACTAACTGTAGCTATAACTATTAGCCCCTACACACTATAGTTTAGACTAACTGTAGCTTATAACTATTAGCCCCTACACACTATAGTTTAGACTAACTGTAGCTATAACTATTAGCCCCTACACACTATAGTTAGACTAACTGTAGCTATAACTATTAGCCCCTACACACTATAGTTTAGACTAACTGTAGCTATAACTATTAGCCCCTACACACACTATAGTTTAGACTAACTGTAGCTATAACTATTAGCCCCTACAC
>JAGFBZ010001646.1:0-36914 GCA_018398805.1 Hirundichthys speculiger | reverse complement strand
TGAGGAGAAAATTCTGACTGAAGCTGAAAGGTCATATTTAAGAGTCATATCTTACCCTCTTTTCTTTTTTGTTTTTATGACAGTTGACTTGGGGAGGCTGAAGACAATGGTACATAATGTGAAGTAATGCAAACATGAAGATAGGGAGGCTGGCTAAATTCACTCTGAACTGGGTCTGTGATGTCACACATCAATTTTAAAATCTGAGCAGCTCAATGAATGACAGATTCTCAGACTAAGACAGCACCAAACAAAGTGACAGAACTGTGTTATGTCACAGAGTTTTTATAGTTGAAGCACAAAACGTTTTTTCTACGTCATATGTCCCATTTAAAGGGACAAGCTGATTTGATTGGCATTTTGTAAAGCAAAGGTGGAAGGACTGGAAACGTGTGATTCCATGCAAATCTAACAGATAAGATAGACAGCTGGTTGGCTTTGTTTTGCACAAAGCACATTAGGCAGAAGGTAACTTCCAGCCTGACTGTGTCTCAGTAACAGATGCTGCATTCTTTGTACCTCAGAAGCAGAAAGTTAGTCTTGGAAATGGCATCATTTTCAGCTTCCATGGGTTAATTGGGGTGAAAAAAAGCCTGTCTGTCTGCAGGTTTGAATCGTCGTTGTTCTACACACAACAAGCACTCACCAACTGAGATCTAAGCCGCTTAACACAGTGAAACAGAAGTTCTTAAAAGGAAAGAAAAAAAAACGTGCATTTGTGTAGTTTCTTGTTTGATCAAAAGTAGGAAGGGCTGACAAACCATACTCATCTTTAGAAGAAGGAAATCTGCCTTGAAAATCTCAATATGCAAGTTTGATTCATATTTAAATTGATCAAGCATGACAATAGTTATTTTATTTTGATCTAAAAAACTCCCTGGGTCCGTTTTTTTGTTCTACATAAATCCTCTATTTCTGCTTGCTCAGAAAGCACTCTGTTTAACTTCCCCCTCCCACTGCTCCTCGCTCACTCTGCTGTAATTGATTATTTACTGCTTAATCAATGGGGCACCCATAAATTTGAACCCTTGAAAGTTAGGAAAATCTCTCTTCCACTGAATTCTCCAAATAGGAGATGATCAATTTTGAGCTCTGAGTTTCCTGTTGTCATTTGCAGGCATGTTTTCTTTGCCTGTTTCGGACAGGCATGGGGCAAACTACGGCCCGGGGGCCATATTTGGCCCATTAAGCTTTTTAATCCGCCCTGCCAAACTTGAAGAAATTATATTAATAACCCTTGTTAATGTTTTTATTTTCCCTGCAATATTATGTTTTCCCACTAGATGACGAGCTCTGGACACATTGCCCTTCGTTGAGGTGCGGCATATTAATCCATGTTTGAACAGAAGAGGAAAGTGGATAGAGAATGTCGAGTGTTTAATGAGGAGTATTTTTTCACCGAAACAACTGCTGTGTGCCTGACATGCCAAGAGACTTGTGGTTTTTAAAGTATATATTATCACAAAAAAAAATGCCACAAAAAAATGCTAACTGTGCTAGCAAGCAGTCAACGAAAGTACGGGAGGCTACTGTTCCGAGGTTTCCAACTAATTTACAGACTCATTGACTCACTGTCAAACTGCCATTCAAGAGTCAAGTACCAAGGCGAGTTTTTATGCTTTCATTCAAATTAGAAAAGGCCAGCAAGCTTCTGTCTGAAGACGAGTTTTTAAAATAATGTATGATGGAGGCTGCAGGTGTCTTGTGTTCAGAGAGCAAAGACAAATTTAGAAAAAATCAATTCATCACGCAGGACTGTGACTCGCCATATGGAACTGATAGATGAAGATATAACCAGCGACTTAAATAAAAAGGAGGAGTTGTTCACGTTATGGCTGGGGGCCAGCCAAAACTGGCCCTCCACAGAGGGCAAGGCCCTCTGTGGAGTGGAAATACCGGTGTGAGGGCTTGGGGGTCACCGTTTTCCCACCGTCCTGCTGTACCTGCTGCAAGATTAAATTGTGTATATATCCAGGTTTTGCCAGATTTTCACACTAACCATGAATATATATGCAGACAGTTGTTAAAAGAATAAGAAAGAAGATGAGAAAGAAAAAGTAAAAATAATGGTGGCTTACAACTTGAAAGAAATATAACATTAAAAAAGTACTATAAACCTGAAATTTGTGGTCCTAAAATTTTTTACTGAAGTAGAAAAGTGTTCATTAGGGAGTTTTTGGGACAAGAGCACAGCTAAGTGTTTAACCCTCCTGTCTCAGTTGATAGCTTTGTCTCGCTTACAGGTATGAATTTCCTTAACCAGATATCAGACTTTATAACTCCAAAACTTTATCTCCTCATTACAGGAAAACCACAAGCAATGTTGTCATGAACCTTGTTAGTCACCTCATGCTGCCTTACAAATGTTAGTCTGTGACTCACAGTGACTGTAAATCCAACATTCTCTCTCCTTTGAACTCCAAGTTCTGGATTTTTCTTCACCTTATTTGTGGAGCAAGGTCTGAATTGGATGAAGTTACGCTTCATTTCCACTTGCTTCAGTCCGTTTGTCCAATCATTCCTATGGAAATGTCCATAATCTCTGATGTAGTGTTGTTGCTAGCATCCCGTGCTAGCTACCACAATTCAAACGACTCGCAGGCTGTGAAACATTAACTTCTTTCAGTTGACTATATAGTGATTCAGTACAGATTACAAGTGTGGGCAGACAGAAACTAGGGAACAAGTTTCTCTCCAATGACAGGAATGAGTTTGTGTTCGCAACTTTTGCAGCGTTAGCATAAGTATTGAGATAACCCATCCTTGAAATACTCTTTACTGCACTTAACACCAGTGGGCATGTCTGTATTTCATATGGACTGACAGAGGGCAAGTGGAAACAAGGCATTAAGGCTCTTAATCTAAATGCTTTACAAACCTTCTGAATAGTTTGTAACCTTGACTATTAGCTGTTTTATGCTAAATGGATGCCGTGCTTGAATATCTTCTTCCCTTTTCAGAAAGTGACAATGTAAAAAACCTATTCAACCAAATAGTGAGCTCAAACACTATAAGATAGTGTTGCATTACAGTATGTTGCCTTTTGAAACAGTTTTCTGTGAAAAAATTAGATTTATGAGTATTTTTAAATGGATGCAAAGCGCCTGTACTTGATTTCTGTTTTATGTTCATTTGTTACATTTAAACTTAGAACTTAGACTTAGAACAGTGATTCCCAAAGTGTTGGGAATCACTAGAATGACTTGGATAGCCGTGGCTCCCTGGTGGGCCGTTGTGGTACTGCAGGTGTGCCGTGAGAGGTCATTAAAAATAAACAAATATGTTTTAAATCCTCAATTTTTTAAAATATATTAATTGCTGTAAAATATTTATGACATGATCAAAAAAATATTTAAAAGTAATAAAATAAACCAATTGAGTGTTATTCTACTGTCAACTTAATGTAATCTGACAAGTGTCACCTTATTTGTTGACCCCTTACATTAATATTGGGACATTGCTTCTAGTCTTGTATGTTGATCACAGTTGTGATGAAGAGGTTTGGGTGGGCCGTAGTAGAGATTTTTCTCATTTCAAATTGGGCCCCTGGTATTCTGAAGTTTGGAAATGGCTGACTTAGAGGAACTATTGAGTATGATTGACACTGTATAATCAGTGATAATGTGACTTGAAGACTGCAGTTGAGCTCCAGGCCATGTTTTATGAAACCAAGCTAGCAAATGTCTGACAGAAACATTTGTTCCTTTCACTGAACTGAGATAAAAGATGACATCAGGTGTTGGTAAAAACCCATATATCTCCTTTATGAACACACATATAAGAAAAAGAGTCATTTTTATAGCCCACTAAAAGACTTTTCCCAACAGACAGATATTGACTGTGTAGGTGTGTATAGGTGCTTTTGTATTTGTGGTTTGTGTACACAGGTGTGTGGGTGAATGAGTGAGGACATACTGTACTTTTCTACCAGATGCAGTTCACCTTTCTGAACCAATATAATAGTGCTGGGAAGGGAAAGCATCTCTCCGCCCCTCTGAGATTTAATAAGAACCGAGCAAATAGGCGGATCTTGATCTTAACTGCAATACCTGATATAATGAGGGCAGGGCGTGCTTGTTCAACACATTTAATCATACGTGGAAGTCAGTGGTTTATCAGTATTTGGGGAAGAAATAATCAACCATTCTATTCTCAGATATTTTCCCATTTTCAAAGGAATACGTTATGTTAATAAGGCATCCGCATGTGCCACATCAAATGTTAATGCTATACTCCTGAGTACTGGGATATAGCCCTTCTTTGTTTTTGCTGAGCAACATTTTGACTTTTCCACACACTTTTCTGTCACTTTTAGTCAAAGAAGCAAAAACCAGAGGCTCCCCGTCATAGCTGGAGATACTGTGGAGGTCTAATTAGACTTTGAATCCATCAGGTAAACAATGAATTATGCATCATTTTGCTCTCCTGATGCAGTCACAACAATTGAAAGTGCCAGATCCTGAACAAGCCAACGAGGGGAAGGAGATTTTAGCTGTTTCAGACTTTCAGAAGAGGTGCCACATGTGTTCCCAGCGTGACACAAAGATTATTAGTTTGGCCTCATTAGCTAGGCTAAGATTTTCATTTTTCTGACTGCGCGGTGTTAACTCAAATCTGTTTAAAATGCTTTCATTAAACGATGAATTAAAGCAGTTTGATGAAAACAAAGTAAAAATTAATGGCCACTACGAATCTGAATATGAATATCAATGGTCTGGATCACAGTTTATGGGCACTAATACGGGTGAGAAGTAGTTTTGTTCACAGGACCAGAAAGAAGAGTTTTAGATTCAATTTGTAGATCATGAAAGCATCGAGCTAGTCTCCCTGTTGGCTTGAGAGAAAAACAGTTGGAAAATTGAATTTTTTTTTTCAGGCAATAAGGGACAATTTTTGTCACAGATTTGATGAGTCTAAAAAATGAAAAAAAATTAAATGAAAATCTCTGGCAGTAAATGTCAATCAAATTCAGATTTTCGTCCCTGGGGATACTTCACTGCAGCCACCTTCAGATGCTGCTTGTCTGTGGGCCTTTCTGCCTTCACTTTTGTCTTCAGTAACTGTGAAAAGCACGTTCTGTTGAGTTGAGATCAGGTAACTGAACATAATTAATTTATTTTCCTCCAAAAAGCCTTGAGCAGTATGTAGTATGTTTAGGGTCACTATCCATCTGTGCTGTGTCTGTGCAACAAAACCTCCTGAATTCATTTTGTTGCGTCTGTCAGCAGTCACAACATCAATAAACACCAGTGAGCCTGTTCCACTGGCACATACCATGACACTGCCACCACCATGCTTTGACACATGATGTGGGATGTGTTTCTGAGTTTCTGAAGTATTCAGAAGTTTATACTCATTTCATCCGTCCAAATATCTGATTCCGGAAAGTCTATCTTTTTTGGTTTGCACTTTGTTGTAAACTAAGGTCCTCTACCAGAGGCCTGGAAGCCTTAGGGTTCTGCTGTTCCCAGCATTCCCTCTTCTGGACAGAGACCTCAGATGTTGTTCCTGGTATCTCCTGGAGCCCTGATCACTATTGTCACAACTGTTGCCTTCGCACTCCACATCTTTTCCAGCTCTTCCTTCAGCCCTCGGTGTTTCTCAAGCTTCTTGTGTTCCTTGTTTCTAATGTTTCTATCACTAGGGATGAACGTGCAGTTGAACATCTCCCTTGGCCTGCAGTCACCAGATCTGAATATTATTGAGCCACTTTGGGGTGTTTTGGAGCAGCGAGTGGTTAGATGTATAATTGAATAGCTGATATCAACTCCAGACCTATTATCTGCTTCAGTGGATGGGTAACTTCTTTTCTGTCCACTGTCCAAATACTTTTGAGCCGCTATATTTGGAGGCACTTTGCTTAATATAATTCATAGATGTTAGAAGTCATATTTTTTGTGAAACCTCGTAATTTAAAGCTGAAAGTCTACTTTTTGATCACACCTGTGTTGATTTATTCATTTAAGTCTGGTAGTGGGGTGTATGAAGGAGAAATCATGAAGAGTATTACAGAACTAAGGTTTTCGTGATTTGAACAGTAGATGTTGGGGCATAAAAAGCCACCCAGCAAGTTACAAATGAATTCAGACGTCCAGGAGAAAGAACCTTCTTCCAATTAAATTTGTATAGTCATGGTTAATATTCTCTGGATGTGTTTTCCTTAGGTTTAGCTTTGGCTTTCGAGAAGTGCAGATAAGCAGATTTGACACTGGTTTCCAGTCTAGTTGTAAATAAAAAATGATATTCAACCAGTTATATTTCAAACTGTGCAGTGGAGATGCTTGAGTGAAAGATGTGCAGCGTGTCATTAGATTGTATCTTTTGTATTGCTGTACTCCAAAATCTTGATAAATTTCATTTGAATAATGACAAAGTGAATTATGACACATTTATTCGCCTGTGTGTTTGATTTGGTTTAATTTGAGGTTTATAGAGTTTCCACAGTCAGTTGAGCTGCTGTGGAGAACAAATGCGAAGCTCAGATTCGTTTGAGCCATACTCCTGAATGCAAAGGTCACACGGGTAGAAAAATGGGACTAAAAGTCTATTTTTTAACTTGCTAAAACAAGTCTTTACAGAGGGGGCTATACATCTTCCATAAAAGGAAAACAGACCGGAAAAACAACAGTCCATCTCATTTGTTCTCCTCAGCAGCACAACTAGATAATTAGGCCGAACTGGAAATCCAGACTACACAGGTGAAGTGCACATTAGCCCCTCTATCTCTTTCTACATCTTCAGAGTCCACTGACGCGTCCTAAATCCCTGGCTGAGCAGTGCTGCTCTGGCTGGAGTGAGGCGGACACAGGAGTCACAGATGGAAATCGATTTAATGCTCCGAGCTCACAAGGATGGGAAATGTCTCAGCCATGATCCGCGCCCAGCTTGCTCTTATTAGGCACCTAATACACTCCTCTTTGGTATCAGCCCATCGCTTTAAAGCTCTACATGATTGCCCTGGCCGTTCCTTTGTGGTTTCTCATTAGCGTGAATGCTGAAGGAATGAAAGGCGAGGGTTTAGCAGACTCAATAAAATCTCTTTGGACATGATTTGAAGCTCAATTCGTGGTCAAGGCCTGCTGCTTCCTCCTCAAATACTGTGTTTATTAAGGAAAAGTAGCAAACCAAGCTGCATTCATTTGAAAATATTTCTGTCAGCATGATCACTTGGCAGGTAGCTACCCTTTTTTTTAAGCTACATGGAGGAATAGATGCTAAAAAAAAAGGGAAAAAAATCATTAGTTTGCTAATTTATGCAGTCGAGCGCTCCAAAATATAATGAGATCATCTTATCTGTAAGTACAAGTTATTATGATCACAATGCCTGCCAACACACTGGAAGATGTCACCATGGCAACATAATGTCCCACATGCAGTGTACCATACAGATGACAATGCATAACACGACGGGGTTATGAACATGAAAAAATCCACCACCCAGCACTTAATTTGCAGCTCAGTCAAAAGTGCCAGAATGGCTCTCAGTCATTGGCTGAGGACGCCAGGATCGTAATACACATGGATGGCTTGAAGGAGGAAATGAGAGAGAAGTCTTATCTTGGTTGGTAAGAACACGTTCTTGAAAGAAAAAAAACATTTCATTATAATATTAAAAAGTGACCTTTTTCAACTTTTTTTGCTGAATGTTAGGCTTTAAAAGAAATTAACAATGTGATCATATTTAATAGACCACCATGACGGGCTCTGGGTTGCTCTCAAAGGATCTGGGGCCACTAATTAGCCAAGAGTTGCGTTTGAAGCATCAAGGCAGATAAAAGTCGGACAAAAATGCACAAGACTAAAAGCAGATGCGCGTGAGACTAAATGAGAGGTGCGCAAGACCAAATACGTTTTTATGTACAAGACCAACCAAAGAGTGTGCAACACTGTGCAACAAAACATAATTTTGTGGAATGAATGCAATAGAGAGGGAGTTTAAAACATGCCAACTAGCAGGATACAGCAATTCTTCTGAAACACCAGAGTCAGATTTAAACCAGTTTAGCTCAAAGAGCAACAAGTCGTGTGGAGCAGTAACTAGAAAAAGGTGTTGCACTAAAATAGTGTCTTTTTTAAAAACATCTTCCAAGCACATTCACACTCCAGAGCTTCTGTCATAAAGCATATTTACTCCACGTACGGCAGCGGGTGATGTACTAGACAGCCACCAGACTCGCAGCCCATCCCAAAAAGACCTTCAAGCTGCCAGATGGTGAAAAATACAGCAGCAAGAGTTCTTAAAAAAATAACCAGAGCTGATCACATCACACCAATATAACACGTAAAGAGATTTAATCAGTGTTTAAGGTTTGAAAGTGAATTTAGTCAGGGTGGAACTTTGGATAGTGGCCACTAAATGTGATCTAATGGCAAAGCATATCTATTTGTCTATTGCCTTATTTTCAGTCTCCACTTTTTGAAGGGTTTTTTCCGTATTTGATGAGACACAGACAGAAAAATATAGCAGTTCCAGTTTTAATGTATCAAATAAAATGTTGTCTTAAATTAATAGCGAGAGTTTTAAAATAGTTGGATTACTGTCACCTTTTTTAAGAATATAAACGAATGCAGTTAATTTAATATCAGTCAGATTTTGTATATTTTGATTGTATCAGAAAGTCTGGATTCATAATGCTGAATATAACAAATTAATATAAGACAGAGGTGTCAGACTCATTTTCACTGAGGGCCACATCAGCATCATGGTTTCCCCTCGAAGGGCCAGATTGATGAATGTAACAAAATGCAATGAAAATCAAAATAAATTAAACTACACCTTATTATATTGTTGAATAACGGTTTCTGTATTTATTGTGTATTCAAGTTTCAAATATTTAAGTCATTATTATATTAAACTCAGGGTCTGCGGTAAAATCACTGAGAGTATCTATTACCTTGGTTTCAGAAGCGGAAGCGGTTCTTTGTTTTTCTTGCAGGCTAAATTTAGCATACTTAGCTCCATGTTCGCTGTCAAAATGCCGACTCATAACAAGACATACTGTAATTATTTTCCCATCGTTCATGAAACTGCCATTCCTTGTGCATCAATTTTTCTTTTCTTGGAATTGTTGGGGTTAGTTTGTAAAGGTTTTTCTTAAGTCCATCACTTCTGAAAAAAACGTTTTGTTCATAGCTACTGTTATCGTTGTGAGTAATGACGAAATGCATGATGGGAGATGTAGTTTATTGTCAATATGCGCTTTAAAGCCGTGTAAGCTTATTTTAATTCTTAAAATATTGGTTTTAAATTTAAGCCAATAATGCCCAAGCTCTTGAGGGCCACATATAAAAATGACGTGACGGGCCACATTTGGCCCACGGGCCTTGTGTTTGACACATGTGATATAAGATCTCTTGAATGTCTGATTGGTCACTTGATTCATAGACTGAGCAATATTTTCAGTTTTAAGTTTTATCTGCTACTCTTTTTCTTTTATTTCAAAATTTTCAGTTACTAATCTGTGACATGCACATCTTTAAGATGTAAAATAGATTTAATTCAAACCCATGCACACTCTCATGCACATGCACCCCATTTGATCTCATACCGTATGCACCCCTTGTTCAATACGTGCACCTAATTCACACGGCAGACCACGACCCTAAGGTTTTACAAAATGATACACTGGAGCCTCGTGTTAGAGTATATCAACTGAGATGTTAGATGAACACAAAGCTGATATCCCAGCAGACACACATGAACATGTCCTTCATCGTACTGCCTCAAGCTCACCTTTTCTTTTTTGTTTTGGTGGATTTTTGTCCGGGGCCCAGTTTGGAGTCTGCATTTGTCTTTTCAAATACTTATCCATCGCTCTTGAACATCACTATTGTCTTGAATGAACAACGTCATTAGGGCTGACCTGCAGTCACCCGCATGGATGAGTATTAAATTACACCGCTCGCCGGTACCCTTCAGGCACAGGCGATTAACAATGGTTAATTATATGCAGTAGCAATTTTTTAAAAACTTTTTTGGGGAAATTTCCTTCACCTGACAACCTCCCTCTTATAAACGATAAGTGCTCACCACTCCTGCCTGTCTCTACAATGGTGTCATTAAAGTGGCAGCCAGCATTTTCTTCATTTTGTTGGAGTTTTTTTTTTTTTTTTCATCTAAACTATGTTTTTTGAAACACGTTTCCATGCTGGTTTGGATGCTGTTCTGCCTGGAGGAATTCTTCAAGTAATTCTGGCACTTTATCAAACTTTTTTAATGATGGGTATCTATGACAATGAAAGGTTCTAACGCTGATAGGTGGCAGGAGGAGAACTGTGTTTCTTGGGTGTGGAAGCAGGAACATGCTCTGGACTCCAGCAGCTCTCTATTTTGGACAGGCAGACCAAAGACATCCAGACAGACAACAGAAGTGGGTCAACAGATGCTGAAATCCTGGACATGTGACCGTGAAGGAGCACCTCTGCACCCCAGATGTTAAACTGTTGGATGTAAGTTTCCATTCATGCCATCGACTGAGAGTTCACCCGTGTTACCTTCTGATGCTGCATGTGATGTCAGTACAGTTGTTGCCAGGCAACTCTTCATAATGAACTTAGATTGAACTTATATTCACCCCCAACCCGACGGGGAAATTGAAAATCTCATCAGCTCATCAATAACACAAATATACACAACAATGAATTATAATTTAATAAGAATGAAAAATTAAAAAGTCTGATTGCTGCAGGAACAAAAGACCTAAATCTCTCCGTCCTGCAGCAAAGAGAGAGGAGGCGATGGAAACTACTGCTCCTTTGATCCTGAAAGGTGTTAAACAGGATGGTCCAGGTTGTTTAGGATGGCCTCAACAGTCCACATTGTCTTTCTCTCCACCACATCCTCCAGAGGATCTGGAAACTCTCCAGATTTCAACCACGCCTACTATCCAACAGTTCCTCATCTCATTTTTATTGTAATATAAATAATTATTTTGTTTTAAATAGGGCTATCAGTCGTTTACATTTTTTAACTGCAATTAATCAAAATATTTTTATAGTTAACTCACGAGTAATTGCATATTAATTGCATTTTTTTAATGTTCTGTTTATCCATCCATCATCTATACCCATTTTGTCCTATCCAGGGTCACGGGGATCTGCTTAATTTTTTTTTTTTAAGCCTTTAGTTTGAAAACTGGAAGTCCAACAATGCTGCCATATTTTTTGAGGCTTAATTCATCAGCTTCTTAGTGTATTTTGTTAAGGTTGCTGCTTGACCGCAGTAATTTGCTGACGGTCCCTAAACTCCACAGCAGCAGCAGGCACTCAGAAGGACATTCAGCGCTGTTTTTAGAGTTTTAGCCACACTCACTGAGCTTGGAGGGTTGATGACACTTTTGAAATGTCTGGCATACTTATATCTACAAAATGATACCAACCTGGATGAAATCGGTGCCGTTTTCATGACGCCATTAAAGTTTAAAGAGAAAAAAAAAAAAGCAAATGTCGGATGTGAAACTAACTTTACCACGTCCTGCGGTGGTAACTCGATTCACATCGACAGTAAATACAAATAACCTTTTTCTTGTCAACAGACCCATCTGGCAGCACCTTAAAGCTAAACTTGCCGTTCATAAGACCCTTTTCTGTTGCCATGTCTATCCCAGATGTTGACTGTAAATACACTTATTAGCCGAGGGTCATATTTACAGAAACGTGTGTGCGTTAATCTCACGTTAAAAAAATAGTGGCGTTAAACAGAATTTGCGTTAAAGCATCATTAATGCATTAACTTTGACAGCCTTAGTTTTGAACTTTCTTATATACAGTGTATTTCTTTGTCATTTACACTGCAACAACAAAATTTCCCTTTGGTAGATTTGACTTCGAGTCCTCCAATGGACCATTCCTGCCTCGACCCAGTCAAACAGTAATTGAAGGCAGAAGAAATGGAGACTGAAAGAAAAGCTGATGTTTTAAAGAAAAAGAAAATAGAAGTACCAGGTTGGGAGATAAACTTGTGTCTTCTGGTTGGCAGTTGTGTGAAATTTATTTAGTTTGAGTTTGTCGGTGGAAATTTGCTTGCTTTGTCCCTTATTCTGAACAGCTGTTGAGCTCCTCTTTTCTAAAAACTGTAACCAGCGTCTGCTGCAGGAAAACACCCCAACACTCATGAGCACAAAGTAGTCCTGTATGGAGCTAGCTTCCTTAGCTTCTTTAGCTTCTTAGACTTAATACAGACTCTTTTTTTCGTCAGTTCTTGTTTGTAAATGAAAAATGGAAGAACTATGTGATTCATAGACATGAAGGTGAATAGTCTGACTTGCATATTGAAACAAACTTCAGCATTTATGCCAACACATGTCCTGCATAATTAATCAATGTTTGCTTTTGTTGCAAACCAGCTGCTGTTCTCCGTCTCCCCTGAGCACCTAGAAAGTAGATTTAGATTTAATACCACGTCCTATACCAAACTGTCAGCAGTCAAGCTGCATTATGGATGATGTAGGAATATTTTTTTTGATGGATAACATGTGAAATGGTAAAGATTTATGTTGTTTTTTTTTTTCCATTATCCACTGACAGTGTTGCAGGACTGAAATGCTAAATTAGTATTTTTAGGAATGATTGAAAGAAAGTCCCTCCAACAAATGCACAAACTCAATGCCGAAGACACATTTGAATCAGAGAGCCTATAAAAGGCCACAGAAGACGTGAGGGGGTGTTTTTCAGGAGTTTAAACTCCTCTTCATCAAATAAAATGTCATTGGATTTCAAATACTGAGGGAGCTCCCGAGGACTGTCCTTTCTGCTGGTGAGACGTCACTACTGTGGTAAATGTCAGCTCTGAGAAAATCAAGCAGAGGAAACCTTACAGGACGGAGGCTCCTCAAAGATCTGAACCACAGATGCAAAGATAATCTATTTAATACTATTTAATACTTACACTTTTGCAGGCTTATTCCTTCGTGCAGCTGTTAAATGTTATATACCTGTTACATCAGGGTCCCAGAAGGTTCAGTAGCAAACCGTTGGCTCTAATGGCAGACATTTTTTTCATGTTGCAGGGAGTGATAAAAAAAAAAACAAATAAAAAAATCCTAACATGATATGGGTTTTAGCACCACTGTTTTTACTTCTCAATGCTGTTAGCTAAGCTGCTAACACAATTCGTGCAATAACGTCCTTTAAACTTACAGAAACATTGGCAGCATAATGTTGTATGTTTTGTGAGTGTAAAGCATCCTACTGCAGTGCATGTCAAGGCATATATTAAAATTCCACAAAGAACAAAGACAACAGCTAGCTAGCATATTTCATACTAAGAAGTCTTTTTATGATCTTCTATGTGGGGGCTGGCATTTTTACATTTTTCAGGCAGCGTACAGATTTTATAAATGAAAAGTTACTTGCACATTTTAACAGCACTTATTCCGAGACAACTTTCCACAAAGACAGCAGACTGGTACAGTAACAGGTAGCGTTTTCATTCACTCTCCTCTCCCAATGAGGACAGACACCACGCCATGTCAACTGATCCTGAGTGGGTCCGAAAGGGGAGGCAGTTCTGACTTGGGAATGGAAAATACCCCTTGGTTTTATTTCAAATCAGATTTAAGGACTAGCAGAGCCCTGCTGGGATCCACCAGCCATCTAGCCCCCGCATGCACACGCCGGAGTCACGTAACGCTACGACTGCTGTCAGCCTGCAGGTTTCAAGGTGGTTGACCACCCACAAATATCCAGTGTAGCTTCCCATTTAAAGTGTTGTTTTGGTGGTGACTTCAGAGAGAAACGCTGCTTGTAGCTGGCACTTGGTTAGCATGACTGCTTAGCTAAGTTTCTTCCTCAGACCCTTCAGGCCAACCACAGTCTGTCACTGTAAGTACAATAAACACAACATACAAGCACAACAAAACATATTCATATTTTGGTTAATATTAATTAGATTAACTAAAATGTCACTATGTTCTGTTTTTTTTTTTTTGCCAGCTCAGAAAATGGCGTCTGGTCACATCAATGGCTGGCAAATATTGAATTTTAGTGCTTTATATAATTTTACCTGTTGTGGTTCATGGATGTAAAAATCTAGCTATAGAGACCAAAACAGTTTTTGAACTAAGGTTGTAATTATGTTTATTTCTGCTTCAAAGTTGGATATTTTGGGCCGCCTGGTGGTGCAGTGGTTAGGGCAGGTGGTCCATGTACAGTCACAAGTTCGACTCCCGGCCCGTGTGACCCTTTGCCACGTGTCTGCCCTGTTTCCTGTCTCTCTTTCACTGTTAAAAAAAGGCCACTAGTGCAAAAAAAAAAAGTTAGACATTTTGACATGGAGGTCAATGGAGATTTGTTTTATTTTGGAGCACCCAGTGGTCAGTTGAGGAATTGCAATTTTAGTTACTACCAGGTTCACCCCCTTCCCCCACATTGTTGAAATGAAAGCAAATTAAACGTTTTGATGTTGAAAAATGTACTCAGCACCACAATCCATCAGCTATCACTTAAACAATGTCAACAAATCAGGCATCAAATTTGAAATTAGCTCATTTTGTGCATAAAAGTTTCTTAAAATTGTAAAATTTCCCAGTTTTACCATTTGTTATGTTATCTATGCTCTGTTGTGATTAAAATATGTGATTTGAAAGTCTTTGTTTTCATTTTATTCAAATTTCAGAAACATCCCAACACTTCCTGAATTCAGGTTGTGCTCTGCTTTTAAGGAGGAGCAGCCCCGGTTAGCTTAGCTTAGCTTAGCTCGCTATTTAAATTCCTCTGATTATCCAGACTGAGAGGGATGTGACTGCTGTCTGCAGCAGGTCAAACACAAACTACTAAAGTACTTCACGCAACTCCACTTCAAAAAAATAAAATAAAACTTTAAAATTTGGCTTCAGCCTCAGGCTCTGTCACGGTGTAAATGCCATTTGGACTCTTCGTCTGAAAGAGTGAGTCCCTTGAGGTATTTCAGGCGGGATCAATAATTTAAATCTGTTCTCATTCCTTGTGCGAATACAGTAACGCGTACAGTGTATCCGCACAGAGGAGCTGCAAACATCTCTGTGACTTACAAGCAGCGGTCTGTGAGTGGGTGAGGGTAATGGCTGGATCCAGAGTCAATATTTTATTCAAGGAAAACCTCAGGAGCATTTACTCTCGCTTTAATAATAGCTGCTGTTTGCCCTTCCAAAACCTTTTGTTATTAACTCAGTTGCAAACCCAACTTCATTACCTGAGGTTGACACATGGTGGTTAATTTAACCATTATCAGGGCTGGGTTCAGAGCTGGGGTCCTACCATTTAACAGTCACTGGTATTTATTCAGTTAATTACTGCAGATATCAGCTCATTGTCATTCTTCCCCTTGTTTTCTTGTAGATTTTAAACCAGCTAGGCGGTCCAAATCCTGAAGGAAAATACTGTAATAATTAATAGACTCAATTACTTTTACACCTTTATTAAGGATATGGGCACTTTCTAGTGCTTAACTGAACATCCAAGGGCAGATTGTTGATCACGCTGCTGTTACGAAAGTCTAAAGCTGAAAACTAAATAAAATCACACGGATGCTGTGGATGTGAAGGACAGCTCAATTAAGATATCCATCTGTTTTTTGCAAATTGATTTTTCACCTTCTCATGCAGACTTATCTTGTGTGATTGAAGCCACTAGAGGATGTGAGTCTTAAGATAAAGCCAAGATTTTCCTTGATTAAATGTAATATGATATCTTACCGGTAAGGTCCCAACGGAAGCGGAAGCGCTGTGTCTGGTTTTGCTCCGTCAGGTCAGGTCAGGTCCGATTGTTTCAGGTCCCACCAGGGACATTTCAAAAGCAGACCACTTGCCTGCTTGACTGGATTTGAGAGATTACGAGCTGAGCCAAAGGTTTTGAGATTAAGTGAGAAGTGCATGGTAGTCTGGTTGTTTAAAGATTTATAGCTCGCCATGTCTTGTTCTTTCTGGAATTAAACATAAAAAGGGATGTGGTGTCAAATCAAATGTGTTTTTCAATTTATAAACTGAACATCGTAACAGCTCGAGTCACGCCAGCCGCTTTGAACTGTCCTAATTTAGGTCAGTTAAAGTAGTCGAACCAGAAGCTCTCTAGTGTCAGAAATGCACGTAGAGTCTATTTCAGCACTTGGCCACTGTGACGCTTTACACACAGCACATCAAGTTGACAGGAAGTCAGACACAAAGAAAGAATCCAGTGAAATTTCAAAATAAAATACCACCAGCAGAGTCCACCGACTCGTACGTGGACATTATGTTAACCCGTGGAGCAGCCATTCCCAAACTTCAGAATACCAAGGCCCAATTCTGAAATGTGAAAAATGTCCGCGGCCTATGAAAACCTTTAAACGCCACTTTGATCAACATGCAAGACTAAAATCTACATTCCAATATATATTCCAATATAATCCAATTTTTTTTAATTATTTCTAATTTTCAAATCATGTAATAAATATTTAACAGTAATTAAAACATATAAAAAAAATCAAGGATTTAAAACTAATTTCTTTGTTCTTTATGACCGCTCATGGCCCACCTGCAGTACCTCGACATCCCACCAGGGGGCCGCGGCCCACACTTTGGGAGTCACTGCCGTGGAGACTGTGTGTGAACAATTCAGAAGGTTTTAGAGGAGATTTGAACCACATATAAGGAAAGGGTCAATCTAGAAGTCCAAAAACACCTTATTTGATAGCACTCTGCCTTCTGTAGAATTCCAGAAAGAACAAGACATGGCGAGATGTAAGTCTTGAAACGAGCAGACTCCCACACAACAGTCAAATGATCTTGAAACCTTTAGGTGAGTTTGTTATCGCTTAAGAATCCAGCCCAGTTGGTCGCGCTAACCAGTGCTCCACTCCGTGTCGCCTTCTGTGGGGCTTGAGGTCGCGCCACAGTTTCTTTCAAACCAGAGAATGGTGCTTTACGCGTCCTATGGATTGTGGTGTGGGACCAGACTCATTGACTAAAATTACTTTAAGTAGCTGGCGTGGTGCGGTTGTTTCGCTAGATTTCTGCGCCTGGTGGGACTAGCTTGTTACATAGCTGACCATAGTACTCGATCAGTGTACATAGTTAAGAAACCTCTGAGGAATTAATCGTACTTGTTAAATACTTGGAGAAAAAGTCTGTCTGGTGTCATACAATGTCAAAGTTTCAGCCTGTCTTATTAGTTGCGGTTTCTTTAAAGTTGAACTATTATGCACAAACAGAAATTGTAAAATTACTATATTGAAAGGTGGCAGACAAGCCTTCAGCTGTGGGGAAGTTTAGCTGCTGCCGGCTGCTTCATCCTCTAATCCTTCCAGGCCAACCCAGACGCTGGGGTCCGTTAGTGCAATTACCTGTACAATAAACCATATTATCTTTAAAAAAAGATTAGATCTTTATTCTCACCTGAGAAGTCATGTCAAGAGAGTGCTCAGCTCTAAGCTGCTAAAGTGATAACAGCTACTCGTTAACATTAGCCAACTGGCAATCAAAAGACCATGCCCTGAATTATGCAACACTTAGTGCTTTTATATAATTTACCTATTGAGGTCCACTGCAGTTCATCCCTGTAAGTTATAGATGTGAAATGCAACTGTAGAGGCCAAAACCTTTTTTTTTTTTTTATTCCCTTTGTGCCAGACTGTAAATGTTTAACATGGTCACTCAAAGACCTGGTAATTCCTTCACTTCCTGTGTTGTGTCCGACTAGCAAGCTGGATGTCGTCCCTTGAGGAATCTCCGTTTAAGCTACACGGCCTTGAGCGAGCGCGCTGAACGTCATGAAGGGAATTCTGAAGTGGAAATCCTCTCAGCAAGGGGCGATGCACACAGCGGACCACACCACAATACGAGCAGACAACTACCTTTTCATTATAACAGGTTTCAGCCATTACCTCCAACTTCTAGTGACGGGGAATCACCTATCTCTGTTTTAACTAGCACTCTCTTTTTCACATTACTTGTGTTTGTCATGTTTAGTTTCAGGTGTTGCTACTAATGTGATATTTGGTGTACTTACTGAAGTGCAACACAGTCTTCTTCAGACTCTTTCTCACTAAAAGACACCCAAACAGATCAAGCAAGTTTATGGATTCATCTGGCTTTGGTCAGATAGCAAAGCTGGCCATCTGCATCCTTATTTCTACAAAAAAAAAATAACCAAAAGACTAGGGCCCCGATCGTACACCTCCCGCTAGCCGCTACCCGCAAATTGCGGGTTTAGGAACCTCCACTAACCACTAGTGCAATCTTCCGCTTCCCTAAAGCCGCTACCTGCTATGCCGACTCCCTTACTCACATTGTAGGTGTGGCAATGGGCGTGTCTTTTGCCCTTTCCGCAAACTCGATATCTTATGATCTTACGATATATATATATATATATATATGTATATATATATATATATATATATATATATATATATATATATATATATATATATATATATATATATATATATATATTGGGGCTGTCAAAGTTAACGTGTTAAAGCAAATTCAGTTTAAAGCCACTACTTTTTTTAACGCAAGATTATCGCATACACGTTTCTGAAAATATGACCCTTGGCCGATACGTGTATTTACAGTCAACCGACAAAGACATCCGGAACTGACAGGACGCAGATCGGAGGCAGCGCAGGTCCGTGATCCGTGGGGATCCGTGCAGAAAAGTGCAGGTGGACCCTGATATGGGTCTGTTCCAGATCTTGCGGTACCCGGGCCGGAGTCTTTTTGCTATCAGGGGTAGGAAATACATGACAACAGAAAAGGATCTTATGAACGGCAAGTTTAGACTTAAGGTGCTACCAGATGGGTCTGTTGACAAGTAATTATTGTTGCTGTGAATTGAATTACAGTGATCCCTTGCCACTTCGCGGTTTAAGTTCCACGGTTTTAGTTACTCGTGGATTTTTTCAGAAATATATAATATAATTTTAAAAAATTAAGAAATCGCAGAAACATCACAGGATGTTGTGCGCGTTCTCCCACAGTGAAGAAATGCTGTGAGCCAGTCTGGCCCCTTTAAGAAGGTGGCCTTATGGGTAATGATGTGGCCTTATGGGTAATGGAGTGTGTGTGTCGTGGGACAGCAGAAGAAAATGGGGTTGATGAAAAGTGGAGTGAACATAAAGAGCAGCCCAGCGTGTATAGATTTACACAATACAACCTGTGTGATGTTACAAGTTCCTGAAGTGCCAGAATAAAGTGCTCGTTCAATGCTGAGAAAACTGGACTTTTTCTTTTGTTGTTGTTAGTGTGTTACTCGCTAATTATGAGCCAAAAATAGCACAATAGCAGTGGTTTCTTTACTACGGTTCGGACACCAGAGGCTGTGAAGGTAACAGAAAAACCACAGTTGAGCCTTTGTCTTGTTTCGCTGCAGTGCCTCGCTACTTTTTTGGTTTTTTTTTTTGATACTTTATATTAAAAAATTAATACTGTGTGTATATATATATATATATATATATATATATATATATATATATATATATATATATATATATATATATATATATATATAGATATATACTTCTTTATACAGACAATTCCCATAGGCTACCTGAAAGTCCCAGATAGCTTAAACAATAGACGCTCTGGTCGTCTGCTGTTTAACTGGCAAACAAGCCGTTTAAGACAATCTCTACCATTTTTTCGGGGGTTCAACTGAGGCCCAGTCACTCTTTTTATACAAGGGTTAATTTGAGAGGTGGGGCCGTTTGTGCACGTCCACATGTGATCAGGTAGACGCGCTCTTGTAAGAGCCGACATGGGTTGCAGGTAGTCGGACCACCCGCAATGCTTTTTCCTAAACCTGCGATGGTATGATACCAAGTTTGAGAAAAGGGCAAAAGACACGCCCATTGCCACACCTACAAAGTGAGTAAAAGAGTTGGCATAATGTGTAGCAGCTATAGTGGGAAGAAGATGGCATTAGAGATTAGAGAAGGTTCCTATACACGCAGTTTGAGGGTAGCGGCTAGTGGTAACGGGTAAGGGGAAGTGTACGATCGCGGTCCAGGTCTATGTCTTATTCTTTTATGAGACAAGCCAAATAAGCACACCTTTACCAGCGGACAGAGAGCACTCTTTGGAAAAAATGTATCGTCATCCATCTGAAAAGCCTCTTGAATTGTAGACTCAAGCAGAGATGTGGGCAGACGTAGAAGTGCTTCGTCAGTATATGCTGACAATAAACAAACAACACATGGAAATAAAACTGTTGTACTGTTTATATGAGCCAAAAATGCTTTAAAAAAGAAGAAGTGAAAAAGAAAAATGTGGAGGCCATGGGAAGGAAGAAAAGGCCACATTTGGATTCTAATTCTTCTTTGGCATGGTGAAAAAGTTACGATAATTAAAATGTTATTTCATGTTACATTTTAATTAGCTGTAGTGGAAAAATTATTGTCTCTGTTTTAGCCTCTACAACAGTGGTCCCCAACCTTTTTTGCATCATGGACCAGTTTAATGTCAGGCAATATTTCATGGACCGGTCTGTAAAATGTGTCGCAGATAAATACAACAAAATAAAATTATATGACCGGCATAAAAACTGTGATATTTTCTGTATATTATAGTAAATGTAAATCCGCTGTGTATTTACGTGCAACTTTATTAGTAGCGTCCTTGTAACATCGCACCAACAGCATAACACCTGTAACATTCTTCGGACCCTTTCCGGAGATGTTTGTTTTTTACTCATTTTGCCACGTGACCGAGACACAGGTCTTGAAGTCTTGTCATGTGTCAAGTAAGTCATAGACTGGTGTAATGAAGAGAATCCGGTGATTTTTAATAATGAAACATTGTATAGACTTGGATAATAAATCAAACGGTAATAATAGAAGTTATTTATTTTTTTCTCTGCGGCCTGGGACCAAATGACTCATGAACTGGTACCGGGCCGGGGACCGGGAGTTGGGGACCCCTGTTTCTAGTCACATATATTTCCATCACTCATATTCTGAATTTTCAACCATTTTAGCATGTTTTAAGTACAGAAATCTTTTTTGTTAGTTGTCACCCGTGAGATCTCTTTATTAAATGATAAATGACAGGTATGTGTTGTTGATGATAAAAACAGGGCTTTGATTTTAATGCAGCGCTACTGTTTTAATCAAACCACTTTAAAAGCCATCACATTCCCTTTTTTAAGTTAACATGCATTGTATCACATCAGTTTTTAATTACTGAATTTGTGTTATGTCTACCATTACATTCTCCAGCCACTCTATAGCCGAGGAACTTCACTGTTGTTGTGTTCACTTGACTGACATAAGATGATCTAGTTATCGTTTAAACTCATCATCTTAGCTGCACCTTTCAAACATGCCAAATTCTGTGTTACATAAGTCCTGACCACAATTACCTTCAAGTACCAATGCTGTAACCCGAACTTACCAAATATTTACAGTATCCTACAGCATTTTTTTTTTTTCATGTTTAAATTCCGGTTGTGAAGCTTTGGTCCACTTAATGTATACTAAAAGTTCTAGTACTAACAGGAAGTATTTTAAAAGTACTGACTCAAACAATGAAACTGCACCAACCAGCAACAGAGGATCTACATTAGGTAAACACTGGGATTTACTGTCCATTATAAATGTGTGTTAGTAAAATGTGTAACACGTTTTTGGGATGTTAAATGCTTTTCTCATACAGCTGTCTCTCAACTCTTTTGTTGTCGTCACTCAAAATAGCAGTTAAGCTAATTCTTCAATCACTCAGTGCACTGGCTAAGTGGAATTCAAGAGTGACTTTACTATGTGATCCCCACATGTCTTCAAACCTAAAACCCTATTTGTGATTGATAAATAGAAATGAGGACATATTTCGACTGGAAAGAGGCCTCTCATTAAACATGTGGCGATTGTAATGAAGAGGAAATAGAATTAGCACTGAGAAGTACGGAGGGGGAGCAAATTGCTGCAAATATTGCAGAGACTGATAACCTCTTCTTCCAGCCGCAGCAGAAAGTCATTATGTGGTTTTTGGATATAGGTTCCTCATGACTGCATATTTATTATCTATCTAAATAGAATCACTTACTTCTGATGCTGGCTCTGATAGCAAGTCACCACAAATATCAGTTTCCCTGGCGCCTGTGCTAGCAATTTTACATAAGGCCAAATCCTTATGTGTGCAACCAGACAGAATTGCAGTTTTTTGGAACCTTGGTTCCTATTTTCCTTTGAGAAAAAACTATTTAAGGGGCAGTGTTTCTTTTCTTCCTTTAAGGGTGTAAATTCAACACATTTTAACATCATTCATAGTGTAAACTGAGGTCAGTTGTAGAAAGTGTAGAAAGGATGATTTTGCACACAGAAAAAGAAGTTCCTCCATGTGTTACTCAGACAGCAATGATGTGAAAAGCTTCATCTATGATTACTTATCCTCATTTACCGTACCTTGTTTTCCGTAAACTGCATCTCAGCAGTTTTTCTTTCTTCTCTTTTTTTTTTCCCTTTGCTGTTATTACTCAGGCATAAAGAGTTAAAGCAACAAATACATGTACGGTGACAGAGCATGAAGCTCAATGCGTATTCATGAAGGAACATATTCAGTGCTCAAAAGCATGTATGCACATCGGTATTGGCCCATTTGTCAAGCCAGGAGAGCTAATTATCTCATATAGCGTGATATTGTTTTTCAACATTAAAACATACATGGGGGAGGCAGCAGAAATGGTTTCCATGAGTATGAATGCATTAGAAAATTTTGGGACGGGATGTTGTATTAGAACACCACAGGGATATCAGCATGCGACACCTTTTTTTGGTTTGTCATTCATCTTCCTCTGCGAGAGCGGAGGAAGAAGCAGTGGGTAGTGAGGCCTTCAGCCAACTTGGCAGGTTAATGAAGGTAATTTGATTTCATTCATAATGGCTATCCGTGCCATGCAGGGCTTAATTGCGCTAGGCGTCTGGTCGTCATTTCATGGCACCAGCCGAGGCCTTGCGTATTTCCTGAAGGTTGTGCAGAGGCAAACAAGTTCCTGATTCAAGTGAGATGGAACCGATAGCTCGGTTTCATCTGCTAATAGTTTATCTTGTTTCCCAGGCAGCTGTGAGCTCTACGGTCACAGTGTGTCGGCAGCAGCTCACTTTTAGTGAATCAAGCAAATTCATTACTGCATCCAAACAAACACTATGGTAGGTCATACAATCTTAGGATGATTCTAAAGAAACATGCTGGTGATAACTCTGTCCTATTTGTTACACCTCGATATATTATCCTTAAAAAATCAGTTATTGTGTGATTCTGCTGATGCCGTGTGGAGCTTTGAGGCTGCTGGTTTATAAAGAGGGGTTCCTCTAAAACTACCATTTATGTGTAATAAAAAAATGGTGAAAAAAAATTCTAGTTTATTGACAATGTAAACAAAATATGGATTGATAAATATTGTCAGCTTACATGTACTATATGGTTTGCGTGTTGCCTTTTGATTATTAAAATCTTAGTTCTCAGTACTAAATATGAAAAACTTAATTAAGGAAATAGTATCCCAGTTCTAAATATCTTACCAATTCACTAAATGAAATATTCACACATGAACAGGAAATAATAATGGGAAAATACATGATAATAAAGATAACATTTTTATGGAACTTGGTATCACTGACATTGGCAACCAAAAATGTAAATAAATGCACAATGTATTAAATGTATGATTATTTCCCCCTCACCCGATAATTGGATTCTCATGGGTATTTGGGTTCAAGCTATTTTCCTAAAACCTCTTCATCTGATCATTATCTACAAAGACAGTGTAGATATTATAAGCCATATTCCTCTACTTTTCCTTGCAATCTTAATGGATCTTGTCTCAAAGCCTCAAGGACAGTTTGTGATGAGTTTGACTAGATTACACTTTTCTGCTTATCTACAATGATGTCTGTAAACACATAAATCTAAATAAAATACAAAATAATATCTAAAAAAAAACAGAATGCAGTCAAGCTTAACTGGTTTAGATTTTTTTTTTCAAAAGAGATTCATATTTTATTCAAATGCTAACAATCCTCAGAGGTAGTGTAAAAGTCTGCGCCAAATTTATTATTGTATTCTTTCTACCAGTACTACTAGTTTCTAGTTTTAGTTTAAAATACAAATGGAACAATTGTGAAGTAAAATATTTCAGGTTGAGGCTGGAATTTCTGCTCTCTGTCCTATTTTCACCACAACATAATCACGGTGATCATCAACAACCTCTGATGGATCAAATCCATGCAAATGCATTAGACAAGAATGGGACAACATTCCTCTCCTAAGGGATGGCGCACAGTGGTAAATATCATCCTGTTCCAATTTCTTTTGAGATGTGTTACTGCCATCAAAGTCAAAATGAGCTAGTATTTTCCATGAAATGATAAAATGTCTCAGTTTCAACATGTAATGAGTACTTTTTGTTCTATTGTGAATAAAATGTGGGTTTTTGAGATTTACAGATCATTGCATTCAGTTTTCAGTGTCCCAACGTTGTTTGGAGTCGGGGTTGTACATGGGTGCATCTCAAACAGGAAGTGCTTAAAAGCTAACCCGTGATAGCATACAGTGACAGTGGATACTAAATGTTACACGATCTTTTAGGTGGGAGAATACTAGAGTTTAAAGCTAAAATCCAATTTCATGTATATCTACATGTTGCCTCTGATACTCATTAGTTTGAATAATAATTCCCAGAATGCTGTTTGCATTATTAAATTCGTTGAATACCTGCCAGAAATAGAAAGCCACTGGACTCATTGCAGGGTGGATCAGCACTCCTACAGATTTTTATAATATGCAGCTAAAAGCCTTGTTCCTCCTCAGTTCATTGTCCAGTATTATAAATGGCTGCGCAATTAGCAATAATAATCCCTCACATAATCCCAGAGTTTCAAGCCAAACCTATTATATGTGTAAGTGTTGTAGAGTCAGAGAGGAATAAGAGAATATTCTTAACCACCAATATTACAATGTGATCTGAAGCGTAGCACCTTTGCATTTCATGGTAGGATGACTTTATAAAAGAAAATAAGAAAGACAAAAAGGAAATAGATGTGTCTGGACAAAGGCAAAAGAGTGCGGTCAAAATAATCAGTTATTATTTGCAGGGAAAACCATGTGTGAAGTGGATGAGCAAACACATAGTCCAATTCACCATTAAATATTAATCCTAATATGATATTGAACACCAAAGACAGAATAATAAATTATATTGATCAAAAAAACATTTGAAAAGGATAAAAAAAACAAGCTGAAGGACTAGTTTGATGACAGTGTGTAGCTGATACTCAACGTCATGTTTTTCCTGTTCCTGAGATCAGAGAAGTTGAATATTTAGCATAAAGATACAGCAACTATTGAGTGGATTCTTGCAATGGACATTCTTTACTTTTATCTGAATACCATCAACATAAACAGAAACAAGGGTGGACAAACCTCCACCCTTGACCAATAATAATAATCCTGATCATCTTAAAGCCCTTTTTTTCCTTCCAGGAATTTTTACAGTCCTCACCAGTCATGCAGTGTACTGAACTCTTGAGACAAAAATGACTATCTTCTTTAAAGAGGTTGGGATATTTACCTTTGGGCAGGGCTGTCCTGCAGCAAGCAGCTGGTCAACTGACATCATGCTGGGAAAAATGTGTTGTTTTTCAAATAGAGATGGACTGTGATGTTCGAGATGGCGCAGATAGAGGAGTGGCGCATACCAGTTCATGTCATATTCAAGCATCCTTAACATGTAAAACAAATTGTGTTTCACTGCATTTCATTTGTGCACTGTGCCTGTATACTGGAAAAGTGACGTAATTACCACAAGTCTTTCTAAGTGATTCCTTATGAAATTGTTTTTTAATCCTTTGCCTTTGTGCTCCAGTTCTGTTACTGGCTTGTTATGTCAGACTTGCTGTTTTTCAAAAATAGAAACTTTCCTTTTATAAGGTCAACATTCATGGTTGTTTGGCTCCATAATCTACCACAAAGCCAAAGCCAAAGTCCACTTCTGAAAATGGCTCATTAAGATTTTAATCAATCTTGTGCTTTCAGTGAGACAGACTTAGGAAATGCCATCAGAAAATTGCATTTTCCAATGACATTAGGCGCCCAGTTGACCATCCAATTCCATGTGTTTCTGTTGAGATGTTAAGATCTGATAACATTTTGGTCAGAAAACCTGCTTTTTTCTGTAAGTGAGGCAATTAAATTTCCTCAATGGTCTCTGAGAGCACTTAGCTTAAGAGAATACACTTCTAAATCAAAAAGCTTTCAATCATCTTAAATCATATTTAGAAGAAATATGCCCCCGGAGTGTAGTGCCACATGTAATGCTTTTGAGCATGTGACAGACACACGCTGAAATAGACGATGCTGGGAAAGGTTACTGTCCATGTATCTGCAGGCTGTGCATCGGCTGTGACATGTTTGTCAGATGTAACCTCATAGAAAAGACAGAACAGGACAAGCAAGACTAACCTTAACTTATGGAGACAGAAGGTATCAGAAGACTAAAGTAAAATTAAAAATATATATATATTTATATCCATCCATTACCTATGCCTGCTTAATTGAATACAGGGTCATAGGAATCTGCTGAAGTCTATCCCAGCTCTCTTTAGGTGAAAGGCAGGGGTACACCCTGGACAGGTTACCAGTCCATGACAGGGCCACATGCAGGCAAACAACCACACACAATCAATCCTCTAGGCAATTTACAACCACCAATTAACCTAACGTGCATGTCTGTGGGCTGTGGAAGGAAGCTGCAGTCCAAAGTACCTGGAGTACTTGGAGTACCTGAAGAAAACCCACGCAAGCATGGGGAGAACATGCAAACTCAACACAGAAAGACCCCCACAAAACAAGGAACCTTCTTGCTGTGAGGCAACAGTGCTAACCACCAAGCCACTGTGCTGCTTCTGACTGGATCAATTAAACACAAATTTGAAGATGGAAGAACTCTATTACACATGAAAAGATCTAAAAAATACATTCCATTGCAAAACAACAATGTTAGCATTTTCTTTTACTTCATTATGTCCTGCTGTTACTGCTGCTTGTTGATGGCAGACGCATTCTGTCACTCAATGCATCCTACAAATCTTTATTGTGGCTGACAGATGAACCTCAGGTGCATTATCGCCATCTACGGGGCTGAAGTGTGTGGATCAGTGGTTACCGGTTACCCGCTCGTTCTCAATCACCTTTGGAGGTGGACCTTGAGTTCATACTTGACACAGATGTTCCTGTGTATCATGTGTGCTACCTGGTTGTGGCGCTCCATGTATGCTTTGCCTGGCAGCATCTTACACCCTGCTGTGATGTGCTGCACTGTTTCAGAGGCGTCTTTGCACGCCCTACATCTGGGGTCCTGTCTGGTGTGGTAACCCCAGCCTTAATTGATCTGGTGTTTAGGGCCTGTTCTTGTGCAGCCATGATCAGTACCTCTGTGCTGTCTTCACATCCAGCTTTTTCCAGCCACTGGTATGTTTTTCCGATGTCAGCCACCTCTTCAATTTGCTGGTGGTACATGCCATGCAGGGGATTATCTGTCCATGATAACCCTTCGGGTTCCTCCTCCATGTTGGGTTTCAGTTGCCCAGGCGTTCACTCAAGGTCATCAGTGGGGGCCATCTTCTTGATGTATTTCTGGAGGCCTGCTGTTTCCTCCTGAATAGTGGCTCTGACACTCACTAGTCCTCGTCCCACCCCCCTCACTCAGCATACAGCTTAGGGTGAAACCCTCCATGCATTGTAAGGAGTTTCCTTGTCTTAACATCGGCAGCTTGCATCTCTTCCAATGGCCAGAATATTATGCCAGTGGGGTATCTGATTACTGGTAGGGCATATGTGTTGATTGCCTGGACCTCGTTTCCCATTCAGCGTACTCTTCAGGACCTGCCTCACCCTCTGTAGGTATTTAGCTGTGGCTGACCTACAAGCTGTCTCCTCATGATTACTATTGGCCTGTGGGATCTCCAGGTATCTTTGGCCGCCCTGAACGTCTATTATGTTGCCTTCTGGTAGTTCAACCACTTCAGCTCTGGTTATCCTTCCTCCCTGACATACCATCTGTCCACGCTTATCAAATCTGAATGACATCCTGATGTCATTGCTGTAGATCTGGGAGTCGGTCACGTTCATTCTTGGCATACACCTTCAAGTCATCCATGTAGAAGAGGTGGCTGATGGCAGTGTACAGGTTGGTGCTTCTGGACTTGCAGGGATGGGTAACTGCCCTGTCGACCAGTGGCTGATGCTTGGCCCCTCTGGTGTTACTGCCAATTCCTACTTACTTACCTTAGCTGCTATGATGCTTGAGCTTCCGTGTAGTGCTGAGGCAGGTTATAGGATGGTAGTTGAATTCTCTGGTTCACTTCTGGGGGTCCTTCATAATGAGTTTTTGAAGAGGAGATTTTTGAGTTACACTTCTTCTCCTTCATATTTTGTCTGTATGCCTCTGCCTATGTGCATGTTGGGTGGGGGGTGGGTTGATTAGTGATTTGAAATGTATTATAGATGTGCCGTGAAGGATGAAAAACACTTTTTAAGATATAAAAAAAGATATAAAAGTATATTTATAACAAACTAAAATAATAAGAAAATATATGAACACGAAGTATAATAATTAGGGCTGTCAATTTCTCAAAATAATTAATCAGATTAATCGCATGACTGTCAATAGTTAATCATGATTAATCGCAAATTAATCGCATATTTTTATCTGTTCTAAATCTACCTTATACAGATCTTTTTCAAGTTGTATTACTCTTATTAATACGAGTCCTGACTAGAACCAGGAAATATGACCATATTAGTCCAGTTCTGAGGTCTCTGGCTTCCTGTCACTCAGAGAATAGACTTTAAAACAGCTCTACATGTGTTCAAGTCTCTTCATGGTCTTGCCCCAAAGTCCATCTCTGACATGTTAGATCCATATGAACCAACCTGGACTCTGAGAACCTCAGGTAGTGGTCTCCTGCTGGTGTCCAGAGTCAGGACTAAACAAGGTGAAGCTGCATTTCAGTTTTACGCTCCTAAAATCTGGACCAGTCTTCCAGAAGATGTGAGACAGACCTGAACTCTGACAATGTTCTGATCCAGACTGGAAAACAGTTCTGTTGTAGATGTGAAGATGATGACTGGAAGGATTTTATCTGCACTCTTCAGTTTAAATCTAATTAATTAATTTTTTTTATTAATTAATTTAATTTATTATTGATTATTTTTATGCTTGTATGGAATGATTCTATTTGCCTTCTTGTGATTGTATGCATCTGTAAAGCACTTTGAATTGCCTTGTGTAAGAATTGTGCTCTACAAATAAAGTTGCCTTGCCTAATATAAGAGTTACACAAATGCTTGCCTTATGCAAAACAAATGCATGTTTATTTATTGCTACAATGCCAAATCCATTATATATTATATATATATATATATATATATATACACTCAATATTTTCTCTTATGTTCTTCATACAAAATATTTTCATGGTTTGCTTCAAATGAGGCGGGGGGGCTCTCTGCATCAGCGCTCTGATTAGCCGACAAGTGATATTTGAGTAGTCGGACTCCGGTGGTAACTAAATTCACATCGACAGTAAACATGAACAACATTTATCTTGTGGAGTTAGCCATCAGGCAAGATTTTGAAGCTGGACATACCATTCAAAATAGTATCTTTTGTATCCATTTTTATCCCAGCTACTGCTAACGGAGGATTGTTTACGTCTGTCTGTCTGCAGCATGGCCGTCGATGTCAGTGCATGGCTTCCTGTTTTCACAAACTACGGTGGGGCCAGAGGCTCATAAAGCCTGGAGGCAACACCTACTCTCCTCTCTACTTTTGTACATCAACGGCCAGGCTAAGGCTCGCGTTAATCGCGCGTTAAAAAAATTAGTTGCGTTAAAATTATTTTGCGTTAATCACGCGTTAACGCGTTAACTTTGCCAGTCCTAATAATAATATATATGAACATAAAACAAAGGTCCATCAGATTCAGCTGAGCCTAATCTCTTGCGTACAGCTGGGGAAAAAGCTTGAAGTCTAAAAGCTACTAATAACCAACTTCTAACTATTACTACAACAGTGGTTCTCAAACTTTTAATACGGCGTACCACCTGAGAAACTGTTCAGCTCTCTGAGTACTACCACGACGACCAATTTGAAAATATAGCCATATATGCCTTCTTAATTAGCTTTAAACACACAGAGATGTTTATTCCTTATTGTAGTTATTTAGTGTTGCCTGAATTGTTACTTTACTGACTCAGACATTTACAACTCTGTCCAACAATTCTCACATACTTATACTCTCATACAGAGCAAAATAAACACACTCAAAAGTTGTTACATCTGCACTGCAACTGAATAACAAAACTGCAACAAATATTTTTTATTAGACAATTTTAATTATCTCAAGCTACACATTTAGTTTGAAATGTATTTATAATGCACTGTATGTTTCCGATTTTTTAAAAGTGAAAATGTGGAAAAAATGTGGAAGGTCATGACGTTCCCTCGCGTACCACCAGTGGTACACGTACCACAGTTTGCGCACCACTGTACTACTACATAATAGCTCCTATAAATGTTGGATTTATAGTAGCTTTTGTTCTTTTCATAAATGCTTACTTTCTGTTTGTGTGTTTTTTTTTAAATAGTCTCAGATGTTTTTATCTTTCTGCCTGTATCAGCACTGAAGTGGACATCAGCCGGTTCCGTTTGCGCAGCTGCTAGTTGCGCTGTTGAGAGGAACAGGTTACAATTCTTTATTCATGGGGGTCATTTAAAATTTTTTCAAATAGTTGACTAAATGATTTTGTTTTTACCAAATTATGTCAGTGTAGTAACCCTCCCTACCTGTTGTTGACATTTTAGGCTGAACTGCTGTGTCACTGTCAGTGGACTTTTTTTTTTTTTTTTTCCTGCGGGGGTTTCAGTTAAGTTTCATCAACCCAGTCTTCATTGCTGAAGTCTGAAACTTCCCCAACATCAGACTCTCCCTCGCTCGTGTCATGCAATAGTTGCAAAGTCTCTTACATCATGTATATCCTTGGGGGGTGGGGGGTGGGGGGTGTCATATGGTGGCCAGTATGGTGGGAACTGGACCACTGATTTGAAGGACAGTGGATTCAAATGAGTGCTGGACAGGCACAGAAACAGGAGACACTTCCCACTTCTGGGTGTGTAGTATTGCAAGACCACCTTCTCGGACAGATGCACAGGGCTGACAGATGTTAACAAATCCAGGTGGGAGGGTTTGGTTGAGTTGCGAGAAGTCACTGAGCCATTGTCAGGTCTCAATAAATCAAAGTAAATCAAAATAAAACTTAAATAAAAGCTTGGTAAAGAGCCTTAGGCCCATATACTGTCTCATTCTGGTGCTCAGACAATGTTGCCCGTTCCACTGTTGGTACTTGTTTGTCCATGTTCACAGAATTCAAGTTACTAGAATAAGTCAAGTGCAGCAGCGCAAATAACGAGGCAAGCTGGGAGGTCAGTCGCTCCGACTGCAGGTCCAGACAGGATTTTAAATCTATCAGGTCATCCGGATTTCCAGAGTGGAGGGACTGAAGAACCAGTGGCAGCAGCGAGGAGTGGGGACTGCCACCTGTGGCCTGAAAACAAACCAGTGGGGGACCACACAGCACAATATACATACTGGGTATACAGGCATGCACACACACACACACACACACACACACACACACGTACAAACAACAAGAGGGAGTGTCTGACAGAGCTGTGTATGCGTACGACCTTAACATAAATAAACAAATAAAATTTTTGATGTATTTTGTCTTGTTCTGTGCAGTGATGTCATGATATCACAACAACTGCCTACAAACCTAGAAATGCTTATTTGGCCTTGAAACACTGGCTGATCATCCTGCTGGTCAGAGATCCACAGGTAGACGCCTCTCTGGGCCTCTCTGTAGGCCTATGTGTGGTGGAAATTGCAACTGCATCTGAACTTCAAGTGGAATATGATGTTTAACCTTCTGATGGCACTGAACTTATTACAGCCTCAGAGGCGTGTAAGTGAAAGGGTGGTTAAGTCAGTGGGAGAGTGTGCCTACAGGTGAAATTTGAGGCTCATGTGTGGCTCTGGCTAGCATTTTGAGGTCACTCCACCTAACGCACATATCTTGAGTGAAGGCGCGTTAAAGGGGAGACTTAACAGACGCTATATAAATAAAATTGAATTGAATTGAATTAAGTCAACCGCAGAATGTGTGAAGCTTGAAAACCAGGCAACTGGCAGTGCATAACTCTTACATGGGTGGGAGAATTGAGCCTGGTGCAACTTATTATTTTTTGTGCAAGAAAGTGGAGATTTCTTGACATCATATGAAAAAAAGTAGCCTAAAGGTTTAACCAGGGCATCATAATGCTCTCTCTGCTGTCATACTTATGCAGCTGTACTTGTCAATCTAGTCACAGTTCCTCATGCCTTGCATCCATTTTTCAGTTACAATATATTCATAATGTCATGGCGTGAGCCTGATTTTTCACAGGTGGATAAAGCACTAAAACACAGTGATGCAGCCCAAGTTCCCACCATCCGTGTCCTGTGACTGCTTTCTTGTTTAGATTTGTAATGTGCTTGAGCCTGTTCTGCTCAGCATTGAGCAAATATGGGGATTATTTGTGACAAGTTGCCAATCCATTGAGAGAAATTTAGAGATAGAGAGTGCTTATTTGAAAGAGAGAGAGCAGGAGACGTAAAAAAAAGGCACAGCAGTATGAGTATGAAAGGGTACCAAGCCCTATGACGCATTAAGATGGCTGCTGAAGACCCGTGAGGACATCTCAGTTAACAGGCATTTTGTTAGCATAGAATATTAAAAATGTATAGGCTACGTTTGACATGCGATGTGAAGCAAAAGTAAGCTATTTAGCCTAGCCCCAACAAAAGTTATGTAACAGGCTGACATCAACTAGTTTTTTTTATGCTTCTATCCACGCGTTATATCCATATCTATCCATGCTGAAACTCTCCATTGCTGATAAAAGAGCTTCTTGCAATGTTTTTGACTAAAACACTGTGCAGAGTAAATGGAAAGAAAGAAGCATGGAGGAACAAGCTAATGTGGCGCGTGTTGACATTGTCTCACCAACGGAGGGAGACACTACAGGGCTCTGGCACTTCATCCCGCTCATTGAGCTTCCAAAATTGTATAAATATTTATTAATATCATTATTAATATAATTTCACCCAGGACATCTCGATTTCACATTTAGATTTAACATTTTACTTAGCTACAACATGTAGAGTTAATATTTATTTAAGTTTAAAGGTTTTGGCTAGTCAAAATCTATCTTTGAAAAATACACACAACATTTTTACTGTTGTGAAGGCTAAATGAGCATAACGTAAGCATTCGATTTGCATACACTGTTTCACAAGGGGTCCATTACACCTGTGGCTCGACAAGTTCAAGAAACTCTGATGTAGTCAATTTCAATATAATACGAATTACGCATAAATTTTCTGACGCTGAAAAAATAAAAATAATGCTTTGAGCAGTCATGCTTAGCACCGTCTTTCTTCCATTACGTCGGCACCAGAACTTGAGTTTGCATCTCATGAGGAAGTTGTGGATAGTGGAGGGAAAAAAAATATGTTGCTGGTTCTTTTCTTTTTAGTTTCTTTTGGAAGATTATATTACATGTAAATATAGCATTGTACAGACAATGTCATTAACATATGTGAAAATCAGCTCAGGTTGTGTAAATTTTATGCTGCCTTTATAAGATTAGGATTTTATTAGAGCAGAGGACAGTAGTCATGAAGTGCTTTGATACTGACTGCAGATTGACATGTAGCAAAAATGGCTTGTTTTTCACTCACAAATTCACACTTGTTGATTAAAAAAGAAGGGGGGGGGTGAGAGACACAGTACATCTGAACACTGAGAAGAGAGGCAAACACGTAAAATATCTGCACAAAGCTTTATGTGAATGGAAGGAATTTATTTTTGCTCAAAAAGATTTAGGAAATAGAGATATTTGACATCTAGAAATAAATTTTCTGTTTTAGAGTGTTAGTGTAAGTTATTCTCCATATGCCACCAAGCCAGGAGTGCATTTGAAAATATACACTAAAGGATTTTGCTAATGCAGTATTAACTTTGTGAGTGAGTGAAGGTGCCATGTATATCAGTGATTTATACAATTTGTCTTTTCATTGGATAAAACATATTTAAAAAAATAACCACCACAGATATAAAATTATGAAGGTAAAATGTAAAAAAAAAGCCTTTGGTAATAGAGGTTTTAAAAATTCTAATGAAGATATCTAGCAAGTCAGAAAAAAAAAACAAAAGAAAACAACTATTTAAATGTGACATGCTCAGTGGCTTACCATTCTGCTCTTCCTCACAACAATCTATTAGGCTGGTTTTATAGCCAGGTTGACTTACCTCTGTCATGCCAAGATAAATGACTATGCTCTACTTCTCATTTAATCATTTTAATTACTACAAGCAATTTATCAGCCTGTCCACAGCTTGTGAGTAATTGAAAATACAAGTGGATGAGAGTACAAACAATATCAGCTTTTACTGCATATATGTAAGAACACATGTTCAATTTTAGTTGGTTTAAAATTTCCTGTTTAAATTTGTCACATCAGTCCCCATAGAAATGGTCAGAGGCTGGCCAAAACTTTGCAGTGTTTACACATTTTAATACTCATGTGCACTGGGAGTCTGTTTGGAAGGGACTGGTCCTTTGTTGGTTTTGTCGTGACATTGTTTCTCACACTGTATCACACCAAATGCGAGATGCTGCCAACACCAAACTATCTGGTTTGAAAATGGTGGAGAAGTCAGAATACAGAGAAGGAAATGCAGTGCTCTCAAGTGGGTCATTCACAGTTATTATGGTCTGTATCAACTCCATATGAACGCAGGAGCTCCAGTTATGGCATTGTACCTAAGGGTCATTTCAATACAGAAGCATAAATCATCTACGGTGCTACAATAATTGCTAATTGCTATTTGCATGTTATAGCTGCCAGTAAGTTAGCAAGTTTTGATATTATCTTGTTAAAAAACTCTCATCCATTGCAGTGTTTCCACTTGGTACATTAGCTACAGTAACCACTAAATATGAACCAAATAAATATATGTCTACGACTGTATCAGCCATGGGCGTAACCACGCATTCTTTGGGGGGGGTCGTGTCCCCCCCCAATACTGGGAAAATACCAAACTGTCCCCCCCCAATATCATGTGTAAATATGTTAAATATTTCCTCCTTTTATGAAACCTGGCTCAACAGTCCGTCTCTTGTTATTTCCGAATATTTACCGATCAATTTATTTCCGTTTATAAGGAACACTGAAGTGTGTGACCACCCCTCCCAGTTGTAACTTGGTTGCGCCCATTTAACGGCTCTCGGTTTGAAGCGCCTCCGACAGACGAAACAATACAGCTTCGAATGTGAAAGGAAGGAGGGAGCAATGTCTTTACCCAAAAAGCAGAAATAGCAGGACATACAAAGTTTTTTCAGACAGTAAGCAACTAGATAGCTAAAGAGGAGTGATGTTGTCATGCTGAGTGTGTTAATTTTTTAATTAATTTGAAATTAACGTGTTAAAAAGGGCTCAGTTTGTTAGTTGAGCTAGCTAGCTTGAAGTAAAGAGACTGTATCATATGATATGATGTGTCTTCCGTGTGTGCTGCTGTTTTCTCTCTCCGTGTGTCGTGTGTATGTGTGTGTGTAATGCTAGAAATACAAGCAAAATATTCAATGTATCAAATTAAAAAGATCCTCTGGGTCAGTTACTGTTCTTCTAGTACAATAATAATATCTTGTCATAATGCAGGCAGCACAGAGAGACAGGGAGAGGGATGCTGTAAGGACAGGCCAGACAGGGACAGTCTCTGAAGACATGGATGATCAGGTGAGACACTGGAATACAAGACTCAACAGCTTGATGACATTTGTTTTAACCTAAGCCTACGTGTCAGCAGTAAATAAAACTAGTAAGAAAAGCAGAATATTCTAAATAAAATTTTCCTCAGGGTCAGTTATTCTTCTGGTACAATAATAATATCTGATCATAATGCAGGCAGCACAGAGAGACAGGGAGAGGGATTGTGTAAGGACAGGCCACACTATTTTTTTTAATGTCAAATGAATAAATCTGGATATATATTCAATTAACATCAATATTTTACATTTAATTCTTTGTACAAATCTATGATTTCATTCACATTAAATGTTTCAGTGTAAATGTGCAGACATTCATTTTGAGACAAATCAACAAAATACAAATTAACTTGGAATTAAAAGTCCATCGTGTGCTATGGACTTTTTGTTGTTCCAATCACAATATTTACATCAACATGTTTTAGGTATGTAATTTTTCCCCGCTGGAAGCTATCCTATTCGCTACTATCTCAGAGAAATTGCAGACTATTCCTTTAAATGTGATTTCAGATGGTCAATAAATAAAAATCACAGAACTGTGGGAAATGAACCTTTAAAAAAAATTCTGGGGGAGGGCTCTCATTTGCCCCCCCCCCCCCCCCCCCATGTCTATACCATGGTTACGCCCTTGGTATCAGCTCAGTAAGTTCTGTTCAAACACATGCTGAAGGCCGTCCCATACCACGCCTCGAGCTCACTGCAGTGCTCCTTGAAATATCCACTTGCTAACATACTGTGTCTTACAGAGAGGAGTGAAGATTAGCATATGACATGACAGATTACATTAAATCATGTCTGTGCTGTACTTTATGACATTAGCCTCTTAGCCCAGACATGCAGATGCATGCAAATACTCCTCCAAACCCTCTTATTTAAATCTGCTGCATGACATGGCACCTTTGATATGACTATTAGTCATCTAAGCGACTTGACTTCACCCTCATCAGATAGTAAATGTCGATGAAGGTGAGAAATGATGGCCACTTTGAACATGAACCTTGACAAACTGTAGCAAAATGTTGAGAGGCAGACGACTGACTCAA
>JAGFBZ010001645.1:0-152562 GCA_018398805.1 Hirundichthys speculiger | reverse complement strand
TCTCTTCAAACGTTCTGGAAGCTAAAGGTGTCGTCATGCTGCCATGACTCCATCTGTAGAACTCGTCTATAGACCCCCGTGTAGACGAGTCTGTTCCCACCGTCCTTCCCGGAGACGTTCCCCTGTTCCCGCTGTCCTTCCCGGAGACGACGGTTCCCCCTGTCCTTCCTGGAGACGATGGTTGCCACCGTCCTGCCTGGAGACGACGGTTCTTGCCAATTCCCTCCAATTCCCGCCGTTCTTCCCGGAGACGATGGTTCCCCACCGTCCTTTCCGGAGACGGCGGTTCCCCACCATCTTTCCCTGAGACGGCGGTTCCCCACCGTCTTTCCCTGAGACGACGGTTCCCCACCGTCCTTCCCGGAGACGACAGTTCCCGCTGTCCTTCCTGGAGACTATGATTGCCGCCGTCCTGCCTGGAGACGACGGTTCCCGACGATTCCCGCCGTCCTTCCAGGAGACGACAGTTCCCCACTGTCCTTCCCGGAGACGACGGTTCCCGCCGTCCTTCCCGGAGATGACGGTTCCCGCCGTCCTTCCCGGAGACGGCGGTTCCCGCCGTCCTTCCAGGAGACGACGGTTCCCCATCGTCCTTCCCGGAGACGACGATGAAATATTTGAATCAGTATCAAATCTTAACTGTTAACCGTTAAATATTTCTAGATGGGCGGGACTCTGTGGCTCCGCCCACCAGGTTCTGTCTCTTCAAACGTTCTGGAAGCTAAAGGTGTCGTCATGCTGCCGTCTGGATAGAAATATGAACAGTCTTATAATATATATGGTAGGATATACGTGTTTTTTTCCATGTTTAACAGCATGGTTCCTTTGAAAAGAAGACAAAGGTTCTTTGATGGCTTGACCTTGTTCAGGCTGGAAAACTAACAACACCATCACTTAATGAAGTCAGCGAACACATCATGGGGCGTCTGTGTCCCGCATCCTCTCAGAGAGTGTGGTCTCGGCGGTCTGGGTTCAACGTGCTAATCACTGTCAGAGAGCAGCGCAGAATACTTAACATTGTTTGCTAATCCTGTCGTCGTAAAGGTCAGCGCATGTATAATGCAGCACGGCCGAGTCATCCGCCGGCTCACATGACCCCTCAGCGAGAAACCATTTCTGTCTTTTTACACCAAATAAAGCCGTTCTGTCACCTCAGACTGAAGCTCGGTCATGTGGCGACAGACGTGTTTCAGGGGTTAAAAATAAAACACATAACAGGCTCTGGAACGAGGCAAACACAAACACCACATGACACACTTAACTGTCATTTATTCAGCCAGAACACTGACAAATTAAAAAAAACAAATTGCATAATTCCAGCAAGTTTGCAAAGACCATCAGAATACCCGCAACAAGCAGGATCAGGTTTATGGAGCAGGTTTGGGTGAAAGCTGACAGGACCGTTCCTCCACCGACCACTAGAGGCTGCGGTTCCTCTACCGACCACTAGAGGCTGCGGTTCCTCTACCGACCACTAGAGGCTGCGGTTCCTCCATTGACCACTAGAGGCTGCGGTTCCTCCATTGACCACTAGAGGCTGCAGTTCCTCTACTGACCACTAGAGGCTGCAGTTCCTCTACTGACCACTAGAGGCTGCAGTTCCTCTACTGACCACTAGAGGCTGCGGTTCCTCTACCGACCTCCAGAGGCTGCAGTTCCTCCATTGACCACTAGAGGCTGCGGTTCCTCTACTGACCACTAAAGGCTGCAGTTCCTCTACCGACCTCTAGAGGCTGCAGTTCCTCTACCGACCTCTAGAGGCTGCAGTTCCTCTACCGACCTCTTAGAGACTGCGGTTCCTCTACTGACCACTAGAGGCTGAGATTCCTCTACCGACCTCCAGAGGCTGCGGTTCCTCTACCGACCACTAGAGGCTGCGGTTCCTCTACCGACCACTAGAGGCTGCGGTTCCTCTACCGACCACTAGAGGCTGCGGTTCCTCTACCGACCACTAGAGGCTGCGGTTCCTCTACTGACCACTAGAGGCTGCGGTTCCTCTACCTACCTCTAGAGACTGCGGTTCCTCTACTGACCACTAGAGGCTGCGGTTCCTCTACTGACCACTAGAGGCTGCGGTTCCTCTACTGACCACTAGAGGCTTTGGTTCCTCTACCGACCTCCAGAGGCTGCAGTTCCTCCATTGACCACTAGAGGCTGCGGTTCCTCCATTGACCACTAGAGGCTGCGGTTCCTCCATTGACCATTAGAGGCTGCGGTTCCTCTACTGACCACTAGAGGCTGCGGTTCCTCTACCTACCTCTAGAGACTGCGGTTCCTCTACCTACCTCTAGAGACTGCGGTTCCTCTACTGACCACTAGAGGCTGCGGTTCCTCTACTAACCACTAGAGGCTGCGGTTCCTCTACTTACCACTAGAGGCTGCGGTTCTTCCATTGACCACTAGAGGCTGCGGTTCCTCTACCGACCACTAGAGGCTGCGGTTCCTCTACCGACCACTAGAGGCTTGCGGTTTTCCTCTACCGACCACTAGAGGCTGCGGTTCCTCTACCGACCACTAGAGGCTGCGGTTTCCTCTACCGACCACTAGAGGCTGCGGTTCCTCTACTAGACTCCTGACTAGAGGCTGCGGTTCCTCTACAGACCACTAGAGGCTGCGGTTCCTCTACCGACCACTAGAGGCTGCGGTTCCTCCATTGACCACTAGAGGCTGCGTTTCCTCTACTGACCACTAGAGGCTGCGGTTCCTCCATTGACCACTAGAGGCTGCGGTTCCTCCATTGACCACTAGAGGCTGCGTTTCCTCTACTGACCACTAGAGGCTGCGGTTCCTCCATTGACCACTAGAGGCTGCGTTTCCTCTACTGACCACTAGAGGCTGCGGTTCCTCTACCGACCAAAATGTCCTCCATTTGTTCCTCCAGCTGTGTGTTTTATCATCTTCAGTTTAAAATCTTCAGTAGAGCTTTTTCTTCTTCGTCTCATATCTGTGTCTCTCAGTCTTTCTGGTTTACTCTTGTCATTTTTTAGTATCAGTGTTCAGTTGTCGTGAGTGTAGATGATGTCCTGTTGTTGTCATGGAGACATGGAGGATATCTTTGACATATAAGTTACTACTGAAAACGGCTCCAACAGTTTGGTGGTGTATCAGTCTGTAAATGTCGGTGACATCACAGCCCAGGTGAGAGTGAAGCTCTTCATCTTTATCTCTCTCCAGCCATCTTATTGTACCTCTGAAGCTCTGACACTGATCTGCAAGGGGAGATGGGCGGAGTCACGTTTAGCAGCTGACTCCGCCCCCTAAAACTAGTTGCTATGAAGAGAGCTGGAAACACATGGTAGAACCAGAACTGTTCTGTCCAGGTCCCAAACCATCATGCCTCCACCACCGTGCTTTAACAGTGAATGTGATGCGTTTCTGCTGAGGGGGTGTGTTTGTATTAGTGTCACCATGGTGACAGGCCTGTACCTGGCAGGTGTTTGTAGGGCTGATGGGACGTTTCCTACCTGAGAAAAACCTTTGTTCCAGGAGAACGCTGAACTGCAGATAGTTTTAACTGGTTTTATAGCCTCTTCTTGCAGTGGTTGCTGCTCTAAGACCATAGATGATGTCTTACCCTCTTGGTATTGTGTTAACACATCTGAAACTGCCCAAACATGTGCTCTCACGGAGGTGTGCACACCTGTTTGATGAATCCATCAAGCAGCACCTCCCTGCAGCTAAATCCCTCGGAAGCAGTCAGAGGGTTTTGATTTATCAATTTATTTATTTATTTATTTAGCGTAATGTTTGTTCATCTCCCATGAGCCTTTGGGACGGTATTTTCTTGCCTCTGATGTTTGTGGGAGTTGGTTTCGGGCCGAGTGAGCGGCGTGGGCGTCGAAAGAGACGAAGGAGCTCAGATGAGTCGAGGCCGTTTGTTGAATTAGCTGCTGAAGCGTTCACAGATTCAGGTTAATCCTCCAGACTCTGATGTAAGCCCCGCCCCTCGCTCATAACGCCTCGCTGCTGGAAACCTGTTAGCGCTCTGTTACGGCGAGGCGGGACGTGCACGGACGACAGCCAGCGCTGCAGCGAGGGGAAGTGATGCGTCATGTCTGCCAGGCTGATAGAGCAGAGGGGAAGAAGACAGGAAGGCTGATGGTCGGAGGGAAACTTCTGCTCTCCAACTGAATCAGTGAGGCGCTTAACCAACACAGACCTGTTTAGAAGTTTAAAATCTCATTAAAAACACTCGACGTCTTCACTCTTTTACCTGGAAAGTGTCTGGAATCATCATCAGTCCTGTTGTTGTTGTTGTTGTGTATAACATAATAAAATCATCTGATCACAGTGGGTCTGCTGTGAGACTAATAAAGCTTCAGATGAAGAACATTTTTAACAGAAGTGAAGCTGTGATGAGGCTGTTTCAGACCAGTCTGGTCCAGTCTGGTCCAGTCTGGTCCAGTCCTGTAACTGTAGCTGATTGGGCTGGGCGATTTTATCGATTCTGCCATATACAGTCACGGAAAAAATTATTAGACCAGCATTTTTTCTTCAGTTTCTTGTTCATTTTAATACCTGGTACCACTAAACGTCATCATGTGACTAAAACGGACAGAAAAGAAAACACTGAATGCATAAAAGCAGTGTTTTTGGCAGTACAACGCCATAGCTATTGATGTAAAAACTTAAGTGATTTAAGTTATAATCAAGAAAACCATGGAAAATGGTAAGATATCAGCTCTTAAATAAAACTCTTATGAGCAATCTTTGTGGTTATCGTTATGTTTGTCCAAACAAATGTACCTTTAGTTGTACCAGGCATTAAAATGAACAAGAAACTGAAGAAAACAAGGGGGGTCTAATAATTTTTTCCATGACTGTATATCGATATTTTATTTCCCAGAGAGAATCGATTTTTCAGCCGCGGGTATCGATATTCTAAGCTCCCTTCAAAACCCCCGTGTCCCGCACGGGTGCTCTTCCTGCAAAGTGCAGGCGCTAGTGTTGCTGTAGAGCATTTCTAACAGGGTTTCCAGAAGCTTCTTTCTCAGCCAAGCGTAGCTAGTCAGTGCCTGCGTGCTTAAAAGCAGATGTGTGGGAGCAGTTCGGGTTTAAAAAGAAAAAGGAAAGCGAAGATTTAGACAGAAGTATGGCGGTTTGCAAGATGTGTCACACAAACGTGAAGTACTCTGGAAATACCACCAACCTGCGAGCCCACCTGAATCGTCACCACCCGGACAAGCTAATGCTAACTGAGAGCTAGCCAAACTGTATTTGTCAGGATTTCAGACCGTATTCGGTGGTGGAAAACGCCGGCTTTAACGGCTGTGTTTACTCTCTCGGCAAAGTGTCGCAGTTATCTTGATGCCATTATGCCGCAGTTACTTTTGATTTATGCTCAATTTTGAAGCGCGTCTCCGCTATGTTATTCAACGCCACAACAGAGAGGGACAATCACGGATTAGCTAAACTTACTAAACGTATCTCTTGCGTTTTTCTACTTCCTCACCGTCTCGGCCGTATCCAGACCCACATTCATCGCTATCTCCCTCCATGAATTACTAGAATATGTGCTGTCTTTGTAGTGTGGAGAACCAGAATCGTACAGATGTGGGTACTTCCTCATTTCTTCCATGACGCGGATGTAGAATTGACCAATCAGAGGCCTCCTTTCTCTCCTCTCTGCGACGCTCTCTGCAGTCACCTACCTTTCAGTTCATTCAAACAAATTGGAACACTCACAAGATGTCACCAAAATCACTTTGTCCCGTTAAAATCTTTCAGAAAATGATGTAAATGTATTGTTAGAAAAATATCGATATATCGTAACGCGAGCCAAGTGTATTGTATCGTATCGCGAGATTAGTGTATCGCTACACCCTAGTAGCTGAGACTAACTGTAGGCTTTACTGAACAGAACTGTTTCAGTTTAGTTTTAAAGGTGGAGGTGGTGTCAACCTCCTGAACCCAAACTGGTAGCTGGTTCCAGAATAAAGGTGCCTGGTACCAGAAGGCCCGTCCCCCAGATCTACTTCTGGATCTTCTAGGAACTACAGGTAAACCTGAACTCTGAGAGCAGAAAGGATCATCAGGAGTTATCAGGTCTGCTAGATAACCAGACCAGTCCAGAGCTGCTTAGGCTAGTCCAACTCTACCTAGACCAGTCCATCACTACCTAGGCCAGTCCATCTCTACCTAGACCAGTCCAACTCTACCTAGACCAGTCCAACTCTACCTAGACCAGTCCAACTCTACCTAGATCAGTCCAACTCCACCTAGGCCAGTCCAACTCTACCTAGATCAGTCCAACTCCACCTAGGCCAGTCCAACTCTACCTAGACCAGTCCAACTCTACCTAGACCAGTCCAACTCTACCTAGATCAGTCCAACTCCACCTAGACCAGTCCAACTCTTCTTAGACCAGTCCAACACTTCTTAGACCAGTCCAACTCTACCTAGACCAGTCCAACCCTACCTAGACCAGTCCAAATCTTCTTAGACCAGTCCAACTCTACCTAGACCAGTCCAACTCTTCTTAGACCAGTCCAACTCTTCTTAGACCAGTCCAACTCTTCTTAGACCAGTCCAACTCTACCTAGACCAGTCCAACCCTACCTAGACCAGTCCAAATCTTCTTAGACCAGTCCAACTCTACCTAGATCAGTCCAACCCTCCCTAGACCAGTCCAACTCTTCTTAGACCAGCCCAACTCTTCTTAGACCAGTCCAACTCTACCTAGACCAGTCCAACTCCACCTAACCTAGACCAGTCCACTCTACCTAGACCAGTCCAACTACCTACCAGTCCCACCAGTCCAACTCCACCTAGGCCAGTCCAACTCTACCTAGACCAGTCCAACTCTACCTAGGCCAGTCCAACTCTACCTAGACCAGTCCAACTCTACCTAGACCAGTCCAACTCTACCTAGACCAGTCCAACTCTACCTAGACCAGTCCAACTCTACCTAGACCAGTCCAACTCTACCTAGACCAGTCCAACTCTACCTAGACCAGTCCAACTCTACCTAGACCAGTCCAACTCTACCTAGACCAGTCCAAACTCTACCTAGATCAGTCAAACTCTCTACCTAGACCAGTCCAACTCTACCTACTCAGTCCAACTCTACCTAGACCAGTCCCAACTCTACCTAGATCAGTCCAACTCTACCTAGACCAGTCCCACTCTACCTAGGCCAGTCCAACTCTACCTAGACCAGTCCAACTCTACCTAGACCAGTCCAAACTCTTCTTAGACCAGTCCAACTCTACCTAGACCAGTCCAACTCTACCTAGACCAGTCCAACTCTACCTAGACCAGTCCAACCAACTAGACCAGTCCAACTCTTCTTAGACCAGTCCAACTCTACCTAGACCAGTCCAACTCTACCTAGACCAGTCCAACTCTACCTAGACCAGTCCAACTCTATCTAGATCAGTCCAAACTCTACCTAGACCTCCAACCTAGACCAGTCCAACTCTCCTAACCAGTCCAACTCTTCTAGACCAGTCCAACTCTACCTAGACCAGTCCAACTCTACCTAGACCAGTCCAACTCTACCTAGACCAGTCCAACTCTCCAAACCTAGACCAGTCCAACTCTACCTAGATCAGTCAAACTCTCTTAGACCAGTCCAACTCTACCTAGATCCAGTCCAACTCTACCTAGACCAGTCCAACTCTACCTAGATCAGTCCAACTCTACCTAGATCAGTCAAACTCTTCTTAGACCAGTCCAACTCTACCTAGGCCAGTCCAACTCTACCTAGACCAGTCCAAATCTATCTAGATCAGTCAAACTCTACCTAGACCAGTCCAACTCTACCTAGACCAGTCCAACTCTTCTTAGACCAGTCCAACTCTTCTTAGACCAGTCCAACTCTACCTAGACCAGTCCAACTCTACCTAGATCAGTCCAACTCTACCTAGATCAGTCAAACTCTACCTAGACCAGTCCAACTCTACCTAGATCAGTCCAAACTCTACCTAGACCAGTCCAACTCTACCTAGACCAGTCCAACTCTACCTAGGCCAGTCCAACTCTACCTAGGCCAGTCCAACTCTACCTAGACCAGTCCCAACTCTACCTAGATCAGTCCAAACTCTCTTAGACCAGTCCAACTCTACCTAGATCAGTCCAACTCTACCTAGACCAGTCCCAACTCTACCTAGGCCAGTCCAACTCTACCTAGACTCAACTCTACCTAGTCCAACTCTACCTAGATCAGTCCAACTCTACCTAGACCAGTCCAACTCTACCTAGACCAGTCCAACTCAGTCCAACTCTACCAGTCCAACTCTACCTAGACCAGTCCAACTCTACCTAGATCAGTCCAACTCTACCTAGGCCAGTCCAACTCTACCTAGACCAGTCCAAACTCTACCTAGACCAGTCCAACTCTACCTCAGTCAAACTCTTCTTAGACCAGTCCCAACTCTACCTAACCAGTCAAACTCTACCTAGATCAGTCAACTCTACCTAGACCAGTCCAAACTCTACCTAGATCAGTCAAACTCTACCTAGATCAGTCAACTCTACCTAGATCAGTCCAACTCTACCTAGGCCAGTCCAACTCTACCTAGGCCAGTCCAACTCTACCTAGGCCAGTCCAACTCTACCTAGGCCAGTCCAACTCTACCTAGATCAGTCAAACTCTACCTAGACCAGTCCAACTCTACCTAGATCAGTCAAACTCTACCTAGGCCAGTCCAACTCTACCTAGATCAGTCCAAACTCTTCTAGACCAGTCCAACTCTACCTAGACCAGTCCAACTCTACCTAGGCCAGTCCAACTCTACCTAGGCCAGTCCAACTCTACCTAGGCCAGTCCAACTCTACCTAGGCCAGTCCAACTCTACCTAGATCAGTCCAACTCTACCTAGACCAGTCCAACTCTACCTAGATCAGTCAAACTCTACCTAGATCAGTCCAACTCTTACCTAGATCAGTCCAACTCTACCTCAGTCTACCAGTCCAACTCTACCTAGGCCAGTCCAACTCTACCTAGGCCAGTCCAACTCTACCTAGGCCAGTCCAACCTAACCTAGCCAGTCCAACTCTACCTAGATCAGTCCAAACTCTCTACCTAGACCAGTCCAACTCTACCTAGATCAGTCAAACTCTACCTAGGCCAGTCCAACTCTACCTAGATCAGTCAAACTCTTCTTAGACCAGTCCAACTCTACCTAGATCAGTCCAACTCTACCTAGACCAGTCCAACTCTACCTAGGCCAGTCCAACTCTACCTAGATCAGTCCAACTCTACCTAGACCAGTCCAACTCTACCTAGGCCAGTCCAACTCTACCTAGGCCAGTCCAACTCTACCTAGATCAGTCCAACTCTACCTAGACCAGTCCAACTCTACCTAGATCAGTCAAACTCTACCTAGATCAGTCCAACTCTACCTAGATCAGTCAAACTCTACCTAGACCAGTCCAACTCTACCTAGACCAGTCCAACTCTACCTAGATCAGTCCAACTCTACCTAGACCAGTCCAACTCTACCTAGGCCAGTCCAACTCTACCTAGATCAGTCCAACTCTACCTAGACCAGTCCAACTCTACCTAGGCCAGTCCAACTCTACCTAGGCCAGTCCAACTCTACCTAGGCCAGTCCAACTCTACCTAGGCCAGTCCAACTCTACCTAGGCCAGTCCAGAGGTTAAGAGAGTCAACGGTTCACCTGGACAGACATGTGAACGGCTGCTCTGACCTGCGGAGCAGCAGTAACACCTGAAGGTCAGGTGACCTGCTGAGCAGCAGTAACACCTGAAGGTCAGGTGGAGCCTCCAGCCCTGATGGTCAATCCTGTTAACAGTCTAATTTTATTAATCCCTGAAGTTAATCTGGTGAAGCTGCAGAGTTCAGGTGTGTACGTGAACGTGTTTCACCTGGATCTGATCTGACAAGGATCTTAGACTCTAAGATCATCAGCTAGAACATCAGCTGGAACGTTCCTGAGGGATGAAGATCCTCTGATGTCTCAACGTCTCAAACATGAAGCAACTTCTGGACGAAACGTTGTAGTATTACAGTGAAATGTTGTGATTTTAGGGTAAAAACTGTCACCAGAAGTTGGGATTTCAAAAAGGTTGACGTGTCACAACCCGTTAATCATTTACACAATAAACTGGGCGGAGCTACGGCGCTCCAGAGGGCGGGGCTTTTCTACTGGGATGGTTTTGTTCTTTTAGTTTATTGAATGCAGTTTGATGCAGCAGAGCTGATCCAGATGTTGGACGTCAGGATTCAAATCTAGTCTGTAGATCACCAGGAGGTTTTTTAACCACGTTCACGTCCTCGTTTACGTCAATAAATACTAAAAATAAAAATAAAACTAAAACTAAAAACTGAATCACGTTCTGGTCTGAACCTCCAGCAGCAGCTTCAGTCCAGAGACATGACGGAGAAATCATCGCAGTCCGCCGAACACACGGCTGGTAGCCATGGAGGCGGTTACCATGGCAACAGAGCGTCTCTGCTCCGCAGGCGTGATGATGGATGTCCCCCCCCCCCCCCCGAGGAGGTTTTAGAGGCCGAGTCATCCGTCGTCTCAAAAACACTGTGACTGATCGATAGCCGCCGTCGTCCTGTCGATGGGCAGAGACCAGATGGAGACGACGGCTCAGCGGTGAGGAGCAGCTGCAGCTCTGGGCGTCCACGTGGTCGTCCACGTGGTCGCCCAGCGGCGCCACCCAGCGGCACCACACCTCTGGTCCTGGATCACACCGGTTCTTCTTCCTTCCTGCCACCGTAAAGGCGTCCTCCTGGGACGGCCGAGCGGCTCCTGGCGTCCCTCTGAAACACCAGCAGGAGACGTGCAGATGGCCGTCACCCAGCTGGACCCTTGAACGCCACGCTGGACCCTTGAACGCCATTCTGGACCCTTGAACGCCACGCTGGACCCTTAAACGCCACGCTGGACCCTTGAACGCCACGCTGGACCCTTGAACGCCACGCTGGACCCTTGAACGCCACGCTGGACCCTTAAACGCCACGCTGGACCCTTAAACGCCACGCTGGACCCTAAACGCCACGCTAGACCCTTAAAAGCTACGCTGGAGCCTTAAACGCCACACTGGAGCCTTGAAAGCTACGCTGGAGCCTTAAACGCCACGCTGGAGCCTGAAACGCCACGCTGAAGCCTTAAACGCCATGCTGGAGCCTTGAACGCCACGCTGGAGCCTTGAACGCCACGCTGGACCCTTGAACGCCACGCTGGACCCTTGAAAGCCACGCTGGATCCTTGAACGTCACGCTGGATCCTTGAACGCCACGCTGGACCCTTGAACGCCACCCCTTGAACGCCACGCTGGACCCTTGAACGCCACGCTGGACCCTTGAAAGCCACGCTGGATCCTTGAACGTCACGCTGGATCCTTGAACGCCACGCTGGACCCTTGAACGCCACGCTAGACCCTTGAACGCCACGCTACCAGAGAGACAAGACGATGAAAACTGCCTCAGAAATTCAGAAACTGGAGGAGTGGGCAGATATGAGGAATAATCTTAAAATAATCATAAAACCTGTGGAATTAACAAATTTGGGCCACTTTGTAGCTCCTTGGGGCCCCTGGACCTGATTCTGTTGGGGGCCCCTGATTATTAAAGCTGCAGTTTAGTTTTCTGGTGTCAGAAACTGATCAGTTCTGAGTTTATGACCTGAACTCAGATTTCTTTAGTGCTTTTTTTTTTTAGTTGGTTCAGTTTCTCCTCTGATCCTGGATGTTGATTCTGACCTCGTGGTTTCAGCTGAACGTGGATAAACAGCTTGTGGTGGATAAAAGGATGTTTCCTGCTCTTGTCTGACCCAGAACACCTGAAGCGTTTCAGTGTGGAGTCGTTTTAGTTCAGTGGTTTTAGTTCAGTGGTAAACGACTGCGGGACTGAAGCGAGTCAGATATTGATGGTTTTATCCTCAGTATCAGTAGAAAAATCAACTTCCTGTTCACTTCTCTTCACCTTCTGTTTGTTCCAGGCTTCCTGCTCTTCAAGGACTTCTGCATGAACGAGATCGATGAGGCCGTGCCGCAGCTCAAGTTCTACGAAGAAGTAAGTCTGGTGTAGTGGGATTATCTCCTGAGACAGATTAGGCCTGTAATCCAGATTAACCCTCCCAGGAAGCGCTGTGAGCCGATGATGCCGTTTCTGTTCCAGATCAAAGACTACGAGAAGCTGGACTCTGAAGAGGAGCGCCTGAGCCGCAGCCGGCAGATCTACGACGTCTACATCATGAAGGAGCTGCTGTCCTGTTCACATGTGAGGCCACGCCTCCGCCGGCGGTCGTGGGGGGGGGGGTCCAGTCTGTGGTTCCACTCCGTCAGCAGGACCAACAGACTTCAGGAAATCTAAATTTTAAGATAAAAAAAAAAACAATTTCTGTCTTTCAAATGCAGAAGCTTTCACTCAAGACATTTGGAAATAAACAAAAAAACTCCTAAATATTGTGTAATATAATTTACAGGATGAAATTCAGAACTGTAGAGGAGGGTGTCCACCTCCAGGCCTGGAGGGTCCTGCATGACAGATGTTTCCCTGCTTCAGCACACCTGAGTGTCTTCTTCCAAAAACTGTAACTTTCTGTTTATAAAACACTAGTCTGGATGTAGCTCCGCCCACATCACATGCTTCCTCTCTCTAAAGGGCCGTGTATGTGTCGCAGTTACCTTGTCGCAGGTACGCCGCAGTTATTTTTGATTTATGCCCAGTTTTGAAGCGCGGTCTGCGCTATGTTATTCTACGCCACAACGCAAAAGGGACGATCACGAACTAGCTAAACTTACTAAACCCCTCAGCCGTATCCAGACCCACATTCATCACTATCTCCCTCCATGAATTACTAGAATATGTGCTGTCTTTGTAGTGTGGAGAACCAGAATCGTACAGATGTGGGTACTTCCTCATGTCTTCAATGACGCACTCTTTTCTACGCAGATGTAGAATTGACCAATCAGAGGCCTCCTTTCTTTCCTCCTCCTCCCGTAAATCTCAGGTAAACCAGGTACCAGTTAAACCATCACCAGGCTGTAAACTCATCTGGTACCAGGTACCTGTAAACTCATCTGGTACCGTAAACTCATCTGGTACCAGTAAACTCATCTGGTAAACCAACCGTAACTCATCTGGTACCAACTCGTAAACTCATCTGGTACCAGGTACCCCGTAAACTCATCTGGTACCAGGTCGTAAACTCATCTGGTACCAGGTCCTGGGCCGTGTAAAACTCACTATGGTACCCCCGTAAACTCATCTGGTACCAGGTCCAGGCCGTAAACTCATCTGGTACCAGGGCCGTAAACTTCATCTGGTCAGTAAACTCATCTGGTACCAGGGTCCCCGTAAACTCATCTGGTACCAGGGTACCAGGCCGTAAACTCATCTGGTACCAGGTACCAGGCCGTAAACTCATCTGGTACCAGGTCGTAAACTCATCTGGTACCAGGTCGTAAACTCATCTGGTACCAGAGCATAAACTCATCTGGTACCAGGTCGTAAACTCATCTGGTACCAGGTACCAGGCCGTAAACTCATCTGGTACCAGGTACAGGCCGTAAACTCATCTGGTACCAGGTACCAGGCCGTAAACTCATCTGGTACCAGGCCATAAACTCATCTGGTACCAGGTCGTAAACTCATCATCTGGTACCAGAGCCGTAAACTCATCTGGTACCAGGTACCGTAAACTCATCTACCGTAAACAGGTCGTAAACTCATCCTGGTTACCATCTGGTAAAAACTCATCAACCAGGTCGTAAACTCATCTGGTACCAGTAACTCATCTGGTGGTCGTAAAACTCATCTGGTACCAGGTCGTAAACTCATCTGGTAAACCAGGTCGTAAACTCATCTGGTACCAGGGCGTAAACTCATCCGTCATAACCAGGTCGTAAACTCATCTGGTACCAGGGTCGTAAACTCAAATCTGGTACCAGCATCCGCATCTGTAAACTCATCTGGTACCAGGTCGTAAAACTCATCTGGGTACCAGGTCCAGGCCGTAAACTCATCTGGTACCAGGTCGTAAAACCTCATCTGGTACCAGGCCGTAAACTCATCTGGTCAAAACTCATCTGGTACCAGGTAAACTCATCTGGTACCAGTCGTCTGGTAAAACTCATCTGGTACCAGGTCGTAAACTCGTAAATCTGGTACCAGGTACCCGTAAACGTCATCGGTATCCGGTACCAGGTCGTATACCATGTGCAGTATGATGCAGTCCAGTAACTTCTGACAACAGTGAAATCATGAACCAAACCGACCCACATTCCCAGCGGTTCTGACCCGGCTCCTCCAGTGACCTTCATCTTCTCGTCTTCTGTCCTCCTCTCTGTCATTTCAGCCTTTTTCCAAGAAGGCCGTGGACCACGTCCAGAGTCACCTGGCTAAGAAGCTGGTTCCCCCAAACCTGTTCCAGGTAAACTCCAGACCACACTGACCAGGGGTTCTGATCCAGCTGAGGTTCATTTCATGATTGGAAACTAAACGGCTGTTAACGAGTCCAGACAACGACCCTAACGACTGAGTTTGCATATCTCAGGGTGTTAATTAATGTCTCTCTGGACGTCCCCCAGACGTCCCAGATCAGTGTGGATGCTGAAAGCTTTTATTTAGTTCTCAGAAAGACCCGTGTGTCTTTCTTTCTTTGTTTATTTGTTTTAAAGGCTTTAGAATCTGATTTGTTGAGATGGAGCATCTTTTTATTGATCCAAACGGCAAATGGCAGGAACCCTTTTATTTTTATTATTATTGATCTTATTATGGTCTGGTGCTGTAGAGGTTTACAGGGAACGTTCCAGATGCAGAGAGCGCACCAGCTTGACCTCTGACCTCAGAGGTTCAGGACCACGTGAGGACAGCGTTGTCGTCCTTTAAAGACGTTTATTTCTCAGTTCTCCATATAAAAGGATGAGCGGTTTGTTTCCACACAGGTTGAGTCGGAGCTGCTGCTGGTGTTTTAATTTGAAAATCCGACAGCTTGACTTCCTGCCAGCAGCCTTTCTTTTAGGCGCTCACACCTGACCCTCTGAATTATTTACAGACAGATGTGACCCCAGTTTTAGCTTGTTGGCTAGCAGACGTGTACCCTCACAGTAACTCAGCAACCTGGAAACCAAAGTGAGACTTGAGGTCACTCAGAAGTTCTTATTTCTGTCCCTAGTGCTGTGGGGACATGTCCCTTACAGACACAACCCGTCTCCCTTTTATCAGTCCGTTTTCTTCCTGGGGATGTGGAGAAAATGGACCCACTCAGCCTCCACTGACCCACTCAGCCTCCACTCAGCCTCCACTGACCCACTCAGCCTCCACTCAGCCTCCACTGACCTGTTCAGCCTCCACTCAGTCTCCATTGACCCGTTCAGCCTCCACTCAGCCTCCACTGACCTGTTCAGCCTCCGCTGACCCGCTCAGCCTCCACTGACACGTTCAACCTCCACTGACCCGTTCAGCCTCCACTGACCTGCTCAGCCTCCACTGACCCGCTCAGCCTCTGTTCAGCCTCCACTGACCCGCTCAGCCTCCGCTGACCCGTTCAGCCTCCGTTCAACCTCCACTGACCCGTTCAGCCTCCGCCACTTCACCTCCACTGACCATCGCCTCCACTGCCTCAGCCACTGACCTGTTCCGCCTCCACTCAGCCTCCACTGACCCTCTCAGCCTCCGTTGACCCACTCAGCCTCCTTTGACCCACTCAGCCTCCGCTGACACGTTCAGCCTCCACTGACCCACTCAGCCTCCACTGACCCGTTCAGCCTCCACTGACCCGTTCAGCCTCCACTGACCCATTCAGCCTCCGCTGACACGTTCAGCCCCTACTCTGCCTCCACTGACCCGTTCAGCCTCCACTGACCCACTCAGCCTCCACTCTGCTGCCACTGACCCGTTCAGCCTCCACTGACCCGCTCAGCCTCCATTCAGCCTCCACTGACCCGATCTGCCTCCACTGACCCGTTCAGCCGCAACTGACCCGTTCAGCCGCCACTGACCCGTTCAGCCTCCACTGACCCGTTCAGCCTCCACTGACCCGCTCAGCCTCCACTCAGCCTCCACTGACCCACTCAGCCTCCACTGACCCCGTTCAGCCTCCACTCAGCCTCCACTGACCCACTCAGCCTCCACTGACCCACTCAGCCTCCACTGACCCCATTCAGCCTCCACTGACCCACTCAGCCTCCACTGACCCGTTCAGCCTCCACTGACCCGCTCAGCCTCCACTGACCCGTTCAGCCTCCACTGACCCACTCAGCCTCCACTGACCCGTTCAGCCTCCACTGACCCACTCAGCCTCCACTGACCCACTCAGCCTCCACTGACTCCACTCAGCCTCCACTGACCTCAGCCTCCACTCCCGTTCAGCCTCCACTGACCCACTCAGCCTCCACTTTCCACTGTTCAGCCTCCACTGACCCACTTCAGTCCACTTCAGCCCCTGACCCACTCCGACTCGCCTTCACTGCCCGTTCAGCTCCTCTGACCCGTTCAGCCTCCACTGATCCTTCACTCCACTCCCCCCAGCCTCCACTGACCCGCTCAGCCTCCACTGACCCCTCAGCTCCACTGACCGCTCAGCCTCCTGACCCTCGACTCAGCTCCACTGACCGACTCAGCCCCACTCCCTCGACCCGTTCAGCCTCCACTGACCACTCAGCTCCACGACCTCAGCCCACTCCACTGACCGACTTCAGCCTCCACACCCGTCAGCCTCACTGACCCGTTCAGCCTCCACTGACCCTCGCCTCTTCACACCACGTTCAGCCTCCACTGACCCCTCAGCTCCACTGACGTTCAGCCTCCACTGCCCACTCAGCCTCCTGACCCGTTCAGCCTCCACTGCCCCGCCTCCCTCAGCCTCCACTGACCCGTTCCACTGACCCTTCAGCCTCCACTGACCCACTCAGCCTCCACTGACCCGTTCAGCCTCCACTGACCCACTCAGCCTCCACTGACCGCTCAGCCTCCACTGACCCGTTCAGCCTCCACTGACCCCGTTCAGCCTCCACTGACCCGTTCAGCCTCCATGATACGTTCAGCCTCCACTGTTCACCCCCGTTCAGCCTCCACTGACCCGTTCAGCCTCCACTGCGACTCAGCCTGACCCGTTCAGCCTCCCTCAGCCTTCACTGACCGTTCGCCTCACTGACCCTCTCAGCCTCCACTGACCCGCTCAGCCTCCCTGACCCCTCAGTTAGCCTCCACTGACCACTCAGCCTCCACTGATCCGTTCAGCCTCCACTGGCCCGTTCAGCCTCCACTGGCCCGTTCAGCCTCCACTGGCCCGTTCAGCCTCCACTGACCCGTTCAGCCTCCACTGACCCGTTCAGCCTCCACTGAGTGGCCTGCAGCTCAGAGATCTTTCTTTCCTCTGAAGCTCCTGAGCTGTTTTCCGTCTGAACGAAGCTGAATCCGTCTGTTGAGCATCAGCTGGTCTGAATTTGCAGCATGTGTCCAGGATTATTTTTAACTCTGGAATCTCAGATTTATCTTGTCGGTTATTAGGCAACAATGGTGGAAAAAGGCCTCCCAGGAGAAAAAAAGAACGTCAGACTGGTTGATTCCTTAAATCGAATCAAGCGTTTCTGGGCTTATGAAATTATCTCCAGTGACATTTTCAGCTGCTCTGGTTTTCCTTCGACCCGTCGGGTTCAGCAGAACTCCAGACAGCTGCTCAGTTCTGACGTAGACATGAGGATGTTTGTCTGTGTGCGTCTGCAGCCCTACATCCTGGAGATCTGCGACAGCCTGAGAGGGAAGATCTTCCAGAAGTTCATCGAGAGGTGAGACCGGACCGATGTTTTTCTCTCCTCCAGCTGACTGCCGTCTAAACTCTCTCTCTTCTCCTTCAGCGACAAATTCACTCGCTTCTGTCAGTGGAAGAACGTGGAGCTCAACATCCACGTAAGTTCAAGCTCCTGAAGCAGGTGCTCCTCAGGTGTTCCTGGGCAGGTGTGACAGGAAACTGCACTTCTGCTTTTCTACATGTTTATTTCTACTGAAAAAAATCATTTTGTTTAATTAGAAAAAGCATCAAACAGAAAACAGTTGATGTTTTTATTGTAAAATATCAGCTTTTTATTTTCTCACAATTTACATAAAATTTCACTTTTGTTAAAGTAAAAATAATTGTTCACACGTTTTAACTTAATATTTTAGCTTTTTCTTGTGAAATAGACTTTTGTAAAATTCCTAATTCTTCAAGTAAATCTTCATTTCTGTCAGTAGAAACAATAAAATGTTAGTTTTATTTGATCACAGCTTCATGTCCTCAAACTGTTATAGTGAAAAATAGTGAATTTGACTAAATCATAACTATTTGACAAAAATAAAATTGACAAAAAAAATCCCAACTTTTATTCACTTTTGTAGAATTTAATGTTTTAATTTTAAAAAAGTTTTGATTTTTTGTTGTAAATCCACATTTTTTTGTTGTCCTCTCCGTCCTCACTTGCGTCTGTCCTCACTGACGTCTCCGTCCTCACTTGCGTCTGTCCTCACTGACGTCTCCATCCTCCCTTGTGTCTGTCCTCACTGACGTCTCCATCCTCACTTGCGTCTGTCCTCACTGACGTCTCCATCCTCCCTTGTGTCTGTCCTCACTGACGTCTCCGTCCCCACTGATGTCTCCGTCCTTACTGACGTCTCCGTCCTCACTTGTGTCCGTCCTCACTGGTGTCTGTGTTGTCATTGACCTCTGTCCTCACTGACGTCTCCGTCCTCACTTGTGTCTGTCCTCACTGACTTCTCCATCCTCACTTGTGTCTGTCCTCACTTGTGTCCATCCTCACTGGCGTCTGTGTTGTCATTGACCTCTGTCCTCACTGACATCTCCGTCCTCACTGACGTCTCTGTCCTCACTTGCATCTTTCCTTACTGGCGTGTGTTCTCATTGACTTCTCCGTCCTCAGTGGTGTCTCCGTCCTCACTTGCGTCTGTCGTCACTGACCTCTGTCCTCACTGGCATGCGTTGTCATTGACTTCTCCGTCCTCACTTGTGTCTGTCCTCACTTGTGTCTGTCCTCACTGACGTCTCTGTCCTCACTGACGTCTCTGTCCTCACTTGCGTCTTTCCTCACTGGCATGTGTTGTCATTGACTTCTCCGTCCTCACTTGTGTCTGTCCTCACTGACGTCTCTGTCCTCACTGACGTCTCCCTTCACTCTGTCCTCCTCCAGTTGACCATGAATGACTTCAGCGTCCACCGGATCATCGGCAGAGGTGGATTCGGGGAGGTGTACGGCTGCAGGAAGGCCGACACGGGAAAGATGTAAGGAGGACAGTAGATCTGGATCTGGAGGACAAGTGGAAGACGCTGCTGCAGTGTTTGGTGACGTGTCTCTTCTGTTGTTGGTGTCCAGGTACGCCATGAAGTGTCTGGACAAGAAGAGGATCAAGATGAAGCAGGGAGAGACGCTGGCGCTCAACGAGAGGATCATGCTGTCGTTGGTCAGCACAGGGGTGAGTCAGAGTCCAGCAGAGTCCAGGGACCTGGTCTAGAGACATGGGTCAGAGACGTGGTCCAGAGATGTGGTCCAGAGACGTGGGTCAGAGACGTGTTCCAGAGATGTGGTCAAGAGACCTGGGCCAGAGACGTGGTCCAGAGACCTGGGCCAGAGACGTGGTCCAGAGACCTGGGCCAGAGACGTGGTCCAGAGACGTGATCCAGAGACGTGGTCTAGAGACATGGGCCAGGGACGTGGTCTAGAGACGTGGTCCAGAGACGTGGTCCAGAGACGTGGTCCTGAGACGTGGTCCAGAGACCTGGGCCAGAGACGTAGTCCAGAGACGTGGGCCAGAGACGTTGGCTAGAGATGTGGTCCAGAGACATGGGCCAGAGACGTTGGCTAGAGATGTGGTCCAGAGACGTGGGTCAGAGACGTGTTCCAGAGATGTGGTCGAGAGACCTGGGCCAGGGACGTGGGCCAGAGACGTGTTCTAGAGACGTAGTCCAGAGACCTGGTCCAGGGACCACGTCTAGAGACGTGGGCCAGAGACCTGGTCTAGAGACATAGTCCAGAGACCTGGTCTAGAGACGTAGTCCAGAGACCTGGTCTAGAGACATGGGTCAGAGACGTGTTCCAGAGATGTGGTCCAGAGACCTGGGCCAGGGACGTGGGCCAGAGACGTGTTCTAGAGACGTAGTCCAGAGACCTGGTCAAGGGACCACGTCTAGAGACGTGGGCCAGAGACCTGGTCTAGAGACATAGTCCAGAGACCTGGTCTAGAGACGTAGTCCAGAGACCTGGTCTAGAGATGTAGTCCAGAGACCTGGTCCAGAGACGTGGTCCAGAGACGTGGGCCAGAGACGTGGGCCAGAGACGTGGGCCAGAGACGTGGTCTAGAGACGTAGTCCAGAGACCTGGTCCAGAGACGTGGGCCAGAGACGTGGTCTAGAGACGTAGTCCAGAGACCTGGGCCAGAGACGTGGTCTAGAGACTCAGTCCAGAGACGTGGTCCAGAGACCTGGTCTAGAGACGTAGTCCAGAGACCCTGGGCCAGAGACGTGGTCTAGAGACGTAGTCCAGAGACCTGGTCCAGAGACGTGGGCCAGAGACGTGGTCTAGAGACGTAGTCCAGAGACGTGGTCCGGAGACCTGGTCTAGAGACCTGGTCCAGGGACCACATCTAGAGACGTAGTCCAGAGACCTGGTCTAGAGATGTAGTCCAGAGACCTGGTCCAGAGACGTGGTCCAGAGACCTGGTCCAGGGACCACATCTTGAGACGTTGGCCAGAGACCTGGTCTAGAGACTTAGTCCAGAGACCTGGTCTAGAGACGTGGGCCAGAGACGTGGTCTAGAGACGTAGTCCAGAGACCTGGTCCAGAGACTGGTCCAGAGACCTGGTCTAGAGACGTAGTCCAGAGACCTGGTCCAGAGACCTGGGCCAGAGACTTGGTCTAGAGACGTGGTCCAGAGACGTGGTCTAGAGACGTAGTCCAGAGACCTGGTCCAGGGACCACGCCTATAGACGTGGTCCAGAGACCTGGTCCAGAGGCCTGGTCCAGAGACATGGTCTAGAGACGTAGTCCAGAGACCTGGTCCAGGGACCACATCTTGAGACGTGGGCCAGAGACCTGGTCTAGGGACGTAGTCCAGAGACCTGGTCCAGAGACGTAGGCCAGAGACTTGGTCTAGAGACGTGGTCCAGAGACGTGGTCTAGAGACGTAGTCCAGAGACCTGGTCCAGGGACCACGCCTATAGACGTGGTCCAGAGACCTGGTCCAGAGACGTGGGCCAGAGACATGGTCTAGAGACGTAGTCCTGAGACCTGGTCCAGGGACCACGTCTAGAGACATGTGCCAGAGGCATGGTCTAGAGACGTAGTCCAGAGACGTGGGCCAGAGACCTGGTCCAGAGACGTGGTCTAGAGACGTAGTCCAGAGACCTGGTCCAGGGACCACATCTTGAGACGTGGGCCAGAGACGTGGGCCAGAGACCTGGTCTAGAGACGTAGTCCAGAGACCTGGTCCAGAGACGTGGGCCAGAGACGTGGTCTAGAGACGTAGTCCAGAGACCTGGTCCAGAGACGTGGTCCAGAGACCTGGTCTAGAGACGTAGTCCAGAGACCTGGTCCAGGGACCACATCTTGAGACGTTGGCCAGAGACCTGGTCTAGAGATGTAGTCCAGAGACCTGGTCCAGAGACGTGGTCCAGAGACCTGGTCTAGAGACGTAGTCCAGAGACCTGGTCCAGGGACCACATCTTGAGACGTGGGCCAGAGACCTGGTCTAGAGACGTAGTCCAGAGACCTGGTCCAGAGACGTGGTCCAGTGACGTGGTCCAGAGACCTGGTCTAGAGACGTAGTCCAGAGACCTGGTCCAGGGACCACATCTTGAGATGTAGTCCAGAGACCTGGTCTAGAGACGTAGTCCAGAGACCTGGTCCAGGGACCACTTGAGATGTGGGCCAGAGACGTGGGCCAGAGACCTGGTCTAGAGACGTAGTCCAGAGACGTGGTCCAGTGGTCCAGAGACGTGGGCCTAGAGACGTGGTCCAGAGACCTGGTCTAGAGACGTAGTCCAGAGACCTGGTCCAGAGACATGGTCCAGAGACCTGGTCTAGAGACGTAGTCCAGAGACCTGGTCTAGAGACGTAGTCCAGAGACCTGGTCCAGGGACCACATCTTGAGACGTGGGCCAGAGACCTGGTCTAGAGACGTAGTCCAGAGACCTGGTCTAGAGACGTAGTCCAGAGACCTGGTCCAGAGACGTGGTCCAGAGACCTGGTCTAGAGACGTAGTCCAGAGACCTGGTCCAGGGACCACATCTTGAGACGTGGGCCAGAGACCTGGTCTAGAGACGTAGTCCAGAGACCTGGTCCAGAGACATGGGCCAGAGACTTGGTCTAGAGACGTGGTCCAGAGACGTGGTCCAGAGACCTGGTCTAGAGACGTGGGCCAGAGACCTGGTCCAGAGACCTGGTCCAGAGACGTGGGCCAGAGACGTGGGCCAGAGACCTGGTCTAGAGACGTAGTCCAGAGACCTGGTCCAGAGACATGGTCCAGAGACCTGGTCCAGAGACATGGTCCAGAGACCTGGTTGGCCAGAGACCTGGTCCAGAGACCTGGTCCAGAGACATGGTCTAGAGACGTGGTCTAGAGACGTGGTCCAGAGACCTGGTCCAGAGACCTGGTCCAGAGCCTGGTGAGACGTCACTGGTTCGGGCTGAAACTGGGTCACCCACATGAAGACTGGTTGGGACGCTGAGGACAGTTGGACAGACTCCAGTGGGTCCGCTCCATGGACCAGAAGGACCAGCTTTACCAGCATCCAAACACCACTTCTCTCCAGAACTGTGAACGTTTGATGAAACTGAAATTATTGTGACTTAAATGATCAAATTAAGGCTTTAATTCTGTTTCTTACCTGTTTGTGTCAAACATCAGATGTTCAGTGTTGAATAAAGTCCCGTCCCTGTCCTGTGTCCTCCCCCAGGACTGTCCCTTCATCGTGTGCATGACGTACGCCTTCCACACCCCCGACAAGCTCTGCTTCATCCTGGACCTCATGAACGGTAAGCTAAGCCCCGCCCCCCCAGAGCCGGGGAGTCCAGGTGAGTCTGACCTCATTGATGAAGCCCGCCAGGGCAGGGACCCGTCTGGACTAACCGTCCTCACCCAGCACTGTCCTCCTCAGAGCAGGAGGGTCTGTCCTCCTCAGAGCAGGAGGGTCTGTCCTCCTTCAGAGTAGGCCTGTCCTCCTCAGACTCCTCAGAGACAGAGTCACCAGAGTTCAGGTGATGGACTCACCTGTGTCTCCGTCTGTCCTCAGGAGGGGACCTACACTACCACCTGTCCCAGCACGGGGTCTTCAGCGAGAAGGAGATGCGTTTCTACGCCGCTGAGATCATCCTGGGTCTGGAACACATGCACAACCGCTTCGTTGTCTACAGGGACCTGAAGGTAGGGTCCAGATCCAGAACCAGAGTGGGGAAGCCCGTGAAACCCAGAAACAGGAACTAACACATGATGATGTCACAACTGTCCATCCCTCTGTCTGCAGCCGGCCAACATCCTGCTGGACGAGCACGGACACGTCCGGATCTCTGACCTGGGTCTGGCCTGCGACTTCTCCAAGAAGAAACCCCACGCCAGCGTGTGAGTGTCCCCGTCTGAGTGTCCCCGTCTGAGTGTCCCCGTCTGAGTGGACCCGTCCTTTCTGGAGGAGGAGCCCATGAACTTAGAAGTTAGAGAGCTTTTCTTCCTGGGTGTCAGCAGGTCACTGAGGCAGCGATGAGGCCCGCTGACCTGAGAATCACTGACCTGAGAATCACTGACCTGAGGGCCGCTGACCTCGGGGTCCCTGAACTGGTACTCTGAGGACTATAAAGGTGTTGGAGGCTCCTGTAGCCACCGGGGCCCCAGCTATAAGTTCCCAACAATCAGATGAGCTTGTTCGGGTGCAGTCAGAGGTCCACCATTAGTGTTTAGATCTGAAGAGGTTTAATCACTGATTTGAGATCTGAAGAGGTTTAATCACTGATTTCAGATGTGAAGAGGTTTAATCACTGATTTGAAATCTGAAGAGGTTTAATCACTGATTTCAGATCTGAAGTGCTTTCATCACTGATTTCAGATCTGAAGAGGTCTAATCACTGATTTCAGATCTGAAGTGCTTTCATCACTGATTTCAGATCTGAAGTGCGTTAATCACTGATTTCAGATCTGAAGAGGTTTAATCACTGATTTCAGATCTGAAGTGCTTTAATCACTGATTTCAGATCCGAAGAGGTTTAATCACTGATTTCAGATCCGAAGCGGTCTAATCACTGATTTAAGATCCGAAGCGGTCTAATCACTGATTTCAGATCAGAAGCGGTCTAATCACTGATTTCAGATCCGAAGATGTTTTAATCACTGATTTCAGATCAGAATAGGTTTTAATCACTGATTTGAGATCCGAAGCAGTCTAGTCACTGATTTCAGATTGGAAGCGGTCTAGTCACTGATTTCAGATCCGAAGCGGTTAGTCACTGATTTCGGATCCGAAGAGGTCTAGTCACTGATTTGAGATCCCAAGCGGTCTAATCACTGATTTGAGATCCAAAGCGGTCTAATTACTGATTTCAGAGCTCAGAAAGTCAGAAATGACACGTTTTTCCCTCTTAGTCTGAAACTCTAAATATTTTCTCACTATTTTGAGTTGAAGGCAGAAGTTCTTTTAGAACCTCAGATACGAGTGTTTCTTACAAATTTACAATTTACATTATTTTTCTTGTTTTGACTATGATGTCAGAATTATGTCATTTTATGAGTTTTAAACATCAGATATTTGAATTCATGAATTGCATATTTTTATCTTGAGAATATAAGTATAAATTCAGTATTTCTCTTGTTTTCTCTGGCAACATTTTAAGATTATGGAATTAAAAAAATAGAGACTTTATTCTGAAATTAGAAAATGTATAAATTCTAAAAATGTGAATTTTGCTTACAAATTTGTGAGTTTCTAAATCCAGAATTGTTCAAGCAGAACAAATTTAGTGAGAAATTCTTGATTATGATTAAGTTTTTGAATTTATAACATCATATATTTGAAATGTCTCATTCTTGGTTATAAAGTTATAACTGTTCATCCATGAGACACTGAAGTCCAGCTGATGGGGCCCCAACACAGTCCTGCCCGGGGCCCCAAACACAGTCCTGCCCGGGGCCCCAACACAGTCCAGCCCGGGGCCCCCAAACCTCTAGAAACGTCCCTGCAGGAAATAAAAGGATTCTGCAGTACTGATTGAAACCCCTCCTCTGACATGAGACCAGTTCTGACCCAGACCTGTGTCACACTGGTTCTGACCCGGTTCTGACCAGACCTGTGTGTTATTAGTTCTGACCCGGTTCTGACCCAGACCTGTGTGTTATTAGTTCTGACCCAGACCTGTGTGTTATTAGCTGACCCAGACCTATGTGATACTGGTTCTGACCCGGTTCTGACCCAGACCTGTGTGTTATTAGTTCTGACCCAGACCTGTGTGTTATTAGTTCTGACCCAGACCTGTGTGTTATTAGTTCTGACCCAGACCTATGTGATACTGGTTCTGACCCGGTTCTGACCCAGACCTGTGTGTTATTAGTTCTGACCCAGACCTGTGTGTTATTAGTTCTGACCCAGACCTGTGTGTTATCGGTTCTGACCGAGACCTGTGTGATACTGGTTCTGACCCGGTCCTGTGTGTTATTAGTTCTGACCCAGACCTGTGTGTTATTAGTTCTGACCCAGACCTGTGTGTTATCGGTTCTGACCGAGACCTGTGTGTTATTAGTTCTGACCCGGTCCTGTGTGTTATTAGTTCTGACCCACACCTGTGTGTTATTAGTTCTGACCCAGACCTGTGTGTTATTAGTTCTGACCCACACCTGTGTGTTATTAGTTTCTGACCCACACCTGTGTGTTATTAGTTCTGACCCAGACCTGTGTTTTTATTATGTTTCTGACCCACACCTGTGTGTTATTAGTTCTGACCCAGACCTGTGTGTTATTAGTTCTGACCCACACCTGTGTGTTATTAGTTCTGACCCACACCTGTGTGTTATTAGTTCTGACCCCACCTGTGTGTGTTATTAGTTCTGACCCAGACCTGTGTGTTATTAGTTCTGACCCAGACCTGTGTGTTATTAGTTCTGACCCGGTCCTGTGTGTTATTAGTTCTGACCCACACCTGTGTGTTATTAGTTCTGACCCACACCTGTGTGTTATTAGTTCTGACCCACACCTGTGTGTTATTAGTTCTGACCCACACCTGTGTGTTATTAGTTCTGACCCAGACCTGTGTGTTATTAGTTCTGACCCACACCTGTGTGTTATCGGTTCTGACCGAGACCTGTGTGATACTGGTTCTGACCCGGTCCTGTGTGTTATTAGTTCTGACCCACACCTGTGTGTTATTAGTTCTGACCCACACCTGTGTGTTATTAGTTCTGACCCGGTCCTGTGTGTTATTAGTTCTGACCCAGACCTGTGTGTTATCGGTTCTGACCAAGACCTATGTGATACTGGTTCTGACCCAGACCTGTGTGTTATTAGTTCTAACCCAGACCTGTGTGTTATCGGTTCTGACCAAGACCTGTGTGATACTGGTTCTGACCCGGTCCTGTGTGTTATTAGTTCTGACCCAGACCTGTGTGTTATTAGTTCTGACCCAGACCTGTGTGTTATCGGTTCTGACCAAGACCTGTGTGATACTGGTTCTGACCCGGTCCTGTGTGTTATTAGTTCTGACCCACACCTGTGTGTTATTAGTTCTGACCCGGTCCTGTGTGTTATTAGTTCTGACCCACACCTGTGTGTTATTAGTTCTGACCCACACCTGTGTGTTATCGGTTCTGACCGAGACCTGTGTGATACTGGTTCTGACCCGGTCCTGTGTGTTATTAGTTCTGACCCACACCTGTGTGTTATTAGTTCTGACCCACACCTGTGTGTTATTAGTTCTGACCCAGACCTATGTGATACTGGTTCTGACCCAGACCTGTGTGTTATTAGTTCTGACCCGGTCCTGTGTGTTATTAGTTCTGACCCAGACCTATGTGATACTGGTTCTGACCCAGACCTGTGTGTTATTAGTTCTGACCCACACCTGTGTGTTATTAGTTCTGACCCACACCTGTGTGTTATTAGTTCTGACCCACACCTGTGTGTTATTAGTTCTGACCCAGACCTATGTGATACTGGTTCTGACCCAGACCTGTGTGTTATTAGTTCTAACCCGGTCCTGTGTGTTATTAGTTCTGACCCACACCTGTGTGTTATTAGTTCTGACCCACACCTGTGTGTTATTAGTTCTGACCCAGACCTGTGTGTTATTAGTTCTGACCCAGACCTATGTGATACTGGTTCTGACCCAGACCTGTGTGTTATTAGTTCTAACCCGGTCCTGTGTGTTATTAGTTCTGACCCAGACCTATGTGATACTGGTTCTGACCCAGACCTGTGTGTTATTAGTTCTGACCCAGACTTGTGTGATACTGGTTCTGACCCGGTTCTGGCCCAGACCTGTGTGTTATTAGTTCTGACCCAGACCTATGTGATACTGGTTCTGACCCGGTTCTGACCCAGACCTGTGTGTTATTAGTTCTGACCCAGACTTGTGTGGTACTGGTTCTGACCCGGTTCTGGCCCAGACCTGTGTGTTATTAGTTCTGACCCAGACCTATGTGATACTGGTTCTGACCCGGTTCTGACCCAGACCTGTGTGTTATTAGTTCTGACCCAGACTTGTGTGGTTCTGGTTCTGACCCGGTTCTGACCCAGACCTGTGTGTTATTAGTTCTGACCCAGACCTATGTGATACTGGTTCTGACCCGGTTCTGACCCAGACCTGTGTGTTATTAGTTCTGACCCAGACTTGTGTGGTACTGGTTCTGACCCGGTTCTGGCCCAGACCTGTGTGTTATTAGTTCTGACCCAGACCTATGTGATACTGGTTCTGACCCGGTTCTGACCCAGACCTGTGTGTTATTAGTTCTGACCCAGACTTGTGTGGTTCTGGTTCTGACCCGGTTCTGACCCAGACCTGTGTGTTATTAGTTCTGACCCGGTCCTGTGTGGTACTGGTTCTGACCCGGTCCTGTGTGTGTTCCAGTGGTACCCATGGCTACATGGCTCCAGAGGTTCTCCAGAAGGGAACAGCCTACGACAGCAGTGCAGACTGGTTCTCCCTGGGATGTATGCTGTTCAAGCTGCTCAGAGGGTAACACCTGCTCCTCACACTCCTCCTCCTGCTCCTCTGCTCCTCACACTCCTCCTGCTCCTCTGCTCTCCCTCTCTTCCTCCCCTTTCCTCCTCCTCCTCCTCCTCCTTCTCCTCCTCCTCCTCCTCCTGGTCCTCCCAAACTTCTCCTGTCTGACAGTCAACTGACTTCCTGTCTTCTGCAGAACTCTGACTCACTTTCAGAGTGAGAGTCAAAGTTCTGCAGAACCTCTGAAGTCCTGCTAGAAGAAACTGGACCCAGCTGCTGTTCCCAGCAGGACTTCAGAGGTTCTGCAGAACTCTGACTCACTTTCAGAGTGAGAGTCAGAGTTCTGCAGAACCTCTGAAGTCCTGCTGGGAGGAACCGGACCCAGCTGCTGCTCCGTCACACTCTCAGGAGCAGTAATGAGGACGAGGGGGACGTGAGGACTCCTGTCCTCGGTTTGAGGACATCAGACAGCAGCAGACGCCTCGTTACAGCTCGTTAAGAACGAACCCCTGCAGCTGCAGCTGGTTAATTAGTGAGAGGATTAATGAGAGTGGATGGATGGATGGATGGATGGATGGATGGATGGACTCTGGTTGGTCCTCAGCATCTGTCTGTCTTCTGTCTCCGTCCAGGCACAGCCCCTTCAGACAGCACAAGACCAAAGACAAACATGAGATCGACCGCATGACCCTCACCATGGTAAGACCGCACACACTCTCACACACACACACACACACATGCACACGCACACACACACTCACCTGACCAGCTTCTCTGCAGAGGTGGAGCCAGCTGCTGCTGCTGTCAGTCCAGGTACGTTTGTATCGTCTGGACGGCGAGAGCAAACAATGGGGGCGGAGCTGGGAGGCGGACCCTCCAGGTGTCAGTCAGGTGTCAGGTTTCCCTCCAGGTTAATGTCTTCCTAGTTGAGCTCTGCGAGTCTTCAAACGTCCAGAACCGAAACCTGCAGCTGATAAAACCAACCTGCACAAGCCCTCAGCAAATGTTTCTACCTGAGAAACAAGTCAGTCCAATAATGACCCGACAGAACCAGGGTGGGCGGTCCCAGGAACCCGTCACTCAGAGTTCACCTCTAAATGCTTTTATAAACTGTTCCTGACCACCGCTGTTGTCTTTCCCTCTTGGCATTGTGTTATCACACACCTGGAAACTGATAAATCTGCTCTTCCAGGTGTTAACAGGTGAGGTGGCTGCTGGTCTGAATCCTCCAGCAGGTTGAATCTGTGGACGTCACCGATACCAGCTGGAGATTAATGATTCTACCAGAACTGGGACCACTTCAGAACCGGACTGAGGGACAAGCAGACGCTCCTGGTCCTGGTCCTGGTCCCTGTCCTGGTCCCTGTGCCCGTCTCCCTGTCCCTGATAGTCCCTGTCCCCGTCCCTGATGGTCCCAGTCCCTGTCCCTGTCACCTGTCCCTGATAGTCCCTGTCCTGGTCCTGGTCCCCGATGGTCCCTGTCCTGGTCCCTGTGCCCGTCCCCCGTCTCCCTGTTCCTGATGGTCTCTGTCCCAATCCCTGTCCCTGATGGTCCCCGTCCCTGATGGTCCCCGCCCCCGTCTCCCTGTTCCTGATGGTCTCTGTCCCAATCCCTGTCCCTGATGGTCCCCGTCCCTGATGGTCCCCGCCCCCGTCTCCCTGTTCCTGATGGTCTCTGTCCCAATCCCTGTCCCTGATGGTCCCCGTCCCTGATGGTCCCCGTCCCCGTCTCCCTGTTCCTGATGGTCCCTGTCCCCGTCTCCCTGTTCCTGATGGTCCCTGTCCCTGATGGTCCCTGTCCTGGTCCCTGTCCCCGTCCCCCGTCTCCCTGTCCCTGATGGTCCCTGTGCCCGTCCCCGTCTCCCTGTTCCTGATGGTCCCCATCCCAGTCCCTGATGGTCCCTGTCCTGGTCCCTGTGACCGTCCCCGTCCCCCGTCTCCCAGTTCCTGATGGTCCCTGTCCTGGTCCCTGTCCCCATCCCGGTCCCTGATGGTCCCTGTCCCAATCCCTGTCCCTGATGGTCCCCGTCCCTGATGGTCCCTGTCCCCGTCTCCCTGTTCCTGATGGTCCCTGTCCCCGTCTCCCTGTTCCTGATGGTCCCCGTCCCTGTCCCTGATGGTCCCTGTCCTGGTCCCTGTGACCGTCCCCGTCCCCCGTCTCCCAGTTCCTGATGGTCCCTGTCCTGGTCCCTGTCCCCATCCCGGTCCCTGATGGTCCCTGTCCCAATCCCTGTCCCTGATGGTCCCCGTCCCTGATGGTCCCTGTCCCCGTCTCCCTGTTCCTGATGGTCCCTGTCCCCGTCTCCCTGTTCCTGATGGTCCCTGTCCCCGTCCCCCATCTCCCTGTCCTTGATGGTCTCTGTCCTGGTCCCTGTCCCCATCCCGGTCCCTGATGGTCCCTGTCCTGGTCCCTGTGCCCGTCCCCGTCTCCCTGTTCCTGATGGTCCCCGTCCCTGTCCCTGATGGTCCCTGTCCTGGTCCCTGTGCTTGTCCCCCGTCTCCCTGTTCCAGATCGTCCCCGTCCCTGTCCCTGATGGTCCCTGTCCCCGTCCCCTGTCTCCCTGTCCCTGATGGTCCCTGTCTCTGTCCCCCGTCTCCCTGTTCCTGATGGTCTCTGTCCCAATCCCTGTCCCTGATGGTCCCCGTCCCTGATGGTCCCCGCCCCCGTCTCCCTGTTCCTGATGGTCTCTGTCCCAATCCCTGTCCCTGATGGTCCCCGTCCCTGATGGTCCCCGTCCCCGTCTCCCTGTTCCTGATGGTCCCTGTCCCCGTCTCCCTGTTCCTGATGGTCCCTGTCCCTGATGGTCCCTGTCCTGGTCCCTGTCCCCGTCCCCCGTCTCCCTGTCCCTGATGGTCCCTGTGCCCGTCCCCGTCTCCCTGTTCCTGATGGTCCCCATCCCAGTCCCTGATGGTCCCTGTCCTGGTCCCTGTGACCGTCCCCGTCCCCCGTCTCCCAGTTCCTGATGGTCCCTGTCCTGGTCCCTGTCCCCATCCCGGTCCCTGATGGTCCCTGTCCCAATCCCTGTCCCTGATGGTCCCCGTCCCTGATGGTCCCTGTCCCCGTCTCCCTGTTCCTGATGGTCCCTGTCCCCGTCTCCCTGTTCCTGATGGTCCCCGTCCCTGTCCCTGATGGTCCCTGTCCTGGTCCCTGTGACCGTCCCCGTCCCCCGTCTCCCAGTTCCTGATGGTCCCTGTCCTGGTCCCTGTCCCCATCCCGGTCCCTGATGGTCCCTGTCCCAATCCCTGTCCCTGATGGTCCCCGTCCCTGATGGTCCCTGTCCCCGTCTCCCTGTTCCTGATGGTCCCTGTCCCCGTCTCCCTGTTCCTGATGGTCCCTGTCCCCGTCCCCCATCTCCCTGTCCCTTGATGGTCTCTGTCCTGGTCCCCCCCCCCCCTGTCCCCATCCCGGTCCCTGATGGTCCCTGTCCTGGTCCCTGTGCCCGTCCCCGTCTCCCTGTTCCTGATGGTCCCCGTCCCTGTCCCTGATGGTCCCTGTCCTGGTCCCTGTGCTTGTCCCCCGTCTCCCTGTTCCAGATGGTCCCCGTCCCTGTCCCTGATGGTCCCTGTCCCCGTCCCCCGTCTCCCTGTCCCTGATGGTCCCTGTCTCTGTCCCCCGTCTCCCTGTCCCTGATGGTCCCTGTCCCAATCCCTGTCCCTGATGGTCCCCGTCTCCCTGCTCCTGATGGTCCCCGTCCCTGTCCCTGATGGTCCCAGTCCCCGGTCTCCCTGTCTCAGTCCCCATCCCTGATGGTCCCTGTCCCAGTCCCTGATGGTCCCCGTCCCTGTCCCTGATGGTCCCTGTCCCTGATGGTCCCCGTCCCTGATGGTCCCTGTCCCCGTCCCCCATCTCCCTGTCCCTGATGGTCTCTGTCCTGGTCCCTGTCCCCATCCCGGTCCCTGATGGTCCCTGTCCTGGTCCCTGTGCCCGTCCCCGTCTCCCTGTTCCTGATGGTCCCCGTCCCTGTCCCTGATGGTCCCTGTCCTGGTCCCTGTGCTTGTCCCCCGTCTCCCTGTTCCAGATGGTCCCCGTCCCTGTCCCTGATGGTCCCTGTCCCCCGTCTCCCTGTCCCTGATGGTCCCTGTCTCCGTCCCCCGTCTCCCTGTCCCTGATGGTCCCCGTCTCCCTGCTCCTGATGGTCCCAGTCCCCGGTCTCCCTGTCCCAGTCCCCGTCCCTGATGGTCCCCGTCCCTCTCCCTGATGGTCCCTGTCCCTGATGGTCCCTGTCCCCCTCCCCGGTCTCCCTGTCCCTGTCCCTGTCCCCGTCCCTGCATCCAGACCTGGAAAGCATCATGTTTCATATCAGAGTAAATCCAGATCAGGGTTTTAATCCGTGGTTTGATCTGGTTTGATCCGTTAATCCAGTCTGGTTCTGGTTCTGGTTGTTGTCAGAGAGGAGGAGCCGTCAGCATGAACACAGGTGATGGACTCACCTGAGGCTGACATTTGGACTTCTTATAGGCTTCTAGACCAGTGATTCCCAAAGTGTGGGCCGTGGCCCCCTGGTGGGCCGTCGCGGTACTGCAGGTTATTAAACAAACGGTTTAAATCCTCGATCTTTTTTAAATATGTTTTTAATTAACAAAAGTAACAAAACAAACCAGTTAAGTGTTATTCTACCGTCATCCTAAGTGTCACCTTATTAGTTGACCCCTCACATTAATATCAGAACAATGGTTCCTGGTCCTGGATGTTGATTAAAGGTTCTGGTGGACCGCTGAGATTTTACACATTTCAGATTGGTGGCTGACAGACTAAATACTGGAATCACTTTGAGCCATGTTCACAGGTAGACTCCAGGTGGTGCTGAAGCTCCTCCCCTTTCTGCAGGTGCTTCTCCATCGTTGGCAGTCTGACGACAAAAAGATGCAAATTTACGTTGTAATTTTTTACATAAAAGTGTTGCAGAAGTTGGTGTTTAATCTGAAGAAGGAGATGGAAGACAGGTGGACAGGAGGTCTCTGAGACAGTAGGTCTCTGAGACAGTAGGTCTCCAGGACAGGAGGTCTCTGAGACAGTAGGTCTCTGAGACAGGAGGTCTCTGAGACAGGAGGTCTCTGAGACAGGAGTTCTCCTGGACAGGAGGTCTCCTTGACAGGTGGTCTCCTGGACAGGAGGTCTCCTGGACAGATGGTCTCTGAGACAGGAGGTCTCCTGGACAGGAGGTCTCCTGGACAGGATGTCTCCTGGACAGGAGGTCTCTGAGACAGGTGGTCTCGAGGACAGGTGGTCTCGAGGACAGGAGGTCTCCAGGACAGTAGGTCTCCTGGACAGGAGGTCTCCAGGACAGGAAGTCTCTAAACAGGAGGTCTCTGAGACAGGAGGTCTCTGAGACAGGAGGTCTCTGAGACAGGTGGTCTCCAGGACAGGTGGTCTCTGAGACAGGAGGTCTCTGAGACAGTAGGTCTCCTGGACAGGAGGTCTCTGAGACAGGAGGTCTCTGAGACAGGAGGTCTCTAAACAGGAGGTCTCTGAGACAGGAGGTCTCTGAGACAGGAGGTCTCTGAGACAGGAGGTCTCCAGGACAGGTGGTCTCTGAGACAGGAGGTCTCTGAGACAGGAGGTCTCCTGGACAGGAGGTCTCTGAGACAGGAAGTCTCTAAACAGGAGGTCTCTGAGACAGGAAATCTCTGAGACAGGAGGTCTCTGAGACAGGAGGTCTCCTGGACAGGAGGTCTCCTTGACAGGTGGTCTCCTGGACAGGAGGTCTCTGAGACAGGAGGTCTCCTGGACAGGAGGTCTCCTGGACAGATGGTCTCTGAGACAGGAGGTCTCCTGGACAGGAGGTCTCTAAGACAGGAGGTCTTCTGGACAGGAGGTCTCTGAGACAGGTGGTCTCGAGGACAGGTGGTCTCGAGGACAGGAGGTCTCCAGGACAGTAGGTCTCCTGGACAGGAGGTCTCCAGGACAGGAAGTCTCTGAGACAGGAGGTCTCCGAGACAGTAGGTCTCCTAGACAGGAGGTCTCTGAGACAGGAGGTCTCTGAGACAGGTGGTCTCCAGGACAGGTGGTCTCTGAGACAGGAGGTCTCTGAGACAGTAGGTCTCCTGGACAGGAGGTCTCTGAGACAGGAGGTCTCTGAGACAGGAGGTCTCTGAGACAGGAGGTCTCCAGGGCAGTAGGTCTCTGAGACAGTAGGTCTCCTGGACAGGAGGTCTCTGAGACAGGAGGTCTCTGAGACAGGAGGTCTCTGAGACAGTAGGTCTCCAGGACAGGAGGTCTCCAGGACAGGAGGTCTCTGAGACAGGAGGTCTCCAGGACAGTAGGTCTCCAGGACAGGAGGTCTCCAACAAGAAGCTGCTAAATTAATGAATTTTACTGCAGAAATTCTAGATTTTAGAGAAGAAAGTTGTTGATTTAATGTCTGAATTGTTGATTAAATATCACAACAGTTTAACAGAAAACTGATGGAGGTTCTGTGTTTTCTCTCCCTGATCTGCTCCTCTGTTCCTCCCTCGGTTCCTTGGTTCCTCCCTCGGTTCCTTGGTTCCTCGGTTCCTCCAGAACGTGGAGCTGCCAGACTCGTTCACCGCTGAGCTCAAGGATCTTCTGGAGGGTCTGCTGCAGAGGGACGTCTCCAAGAGGCTGGGCTGCCAGGGCCGCGGGTACGCCCCCCCACCACACACACACCCACACACACACACACACACACACACACACACACACACTCACACACACACTCACACACACACACACACACACACACCACACACACACACACACACACACACACACACACACTCACACGCACACACACACACACACACACACACACACACACACACTCACACTCTCAGAAACCTCTGGAAGCTGCTGGAAGCTGGAGCTCAGAGGTCCAGGAGCCTCCAGGAGCCGTCAGACGGGTGGTGACCTCATCGCTGATGTCATCAGAGCTGTCGCTTCACATCAGCGCGTGACTGAGGCGGAGCGGCGCCCCCCTGTGGTCACCTGGAGACTAACCTGCTGTGTCTGTGTCCACCTGTCCAGAGCTGCAGAGGTGAAGGAGCATCAGTTCTTCAAAGGCATCGACTGGCAGCAGGTGTACCTGCAGAAGGTCAGTAAGCTCCGCCCCCTCTACACCTGTTGGAGCAGCGGCTTCAGTCTAAAGTAGAAAACTAGATCCAAATACAGAAAAATAAAAACAGTTTGTAGAAATGTGAAGATAAAATTTACACGTGTTCAAAAACGAACAATAAAGTACAGAAAAATATAAATGACACATATGAAAAATGTGATGTTTGTTTTTAAATGTAATTCTTAAAATTGTAAAATATGAAAGCTATTTTATTTTATAAATGTTCTCTATTTTAATTTAATAATAAATGTAAAATATATAAATATACACAAACAAAATATGAATATAAACATTAATGTTAAATATTAACACAAATATATAAAATAGAAAAAAATAATTATATTTCATAAGATACAAAATTACTAAGATGTAAATAGAAAAATATGAGATAACAGAAAATAAACAAATAAAAATATAAAGAAATATACATCTAAATAAAATATTAAATATATATATATTAAAAAATGTTTTTCTTTTAGGATTTTTTAATACTCATTCATATATAAAATGAGACAAATAAAAGACAATATAAAATGTTTTCTTTTTTTTTTAATCATTTCTAGTTGTTAAAATTATTTTATAATCAATGAAAATTCTTCTGGTTGTTCTGCTGATGTTCCTGCTGGTCACATCCAGATGTTGGTGGTAGAAACGGGACTGAACCTCTGGATCAGGTCACATGATCACCTTTACCTTCATAATGTTTCTGAGCACATGTGAGATCAGATCTGCAGGTGTGACGTCTCACACCTGAAGTTTTATCCTGTAACGTCCTGAGTCAGAGGAGAGACCAGCGTTTCTCCTCAGAGCTGGTTCTGGTTCTGGTTCATGAGCAGAAGCGGATCATGGTGGACGTTCAGGTGGACCCGTGTCTCAGTCTAGTAAATCCTGGTTTCCTGTTCTGGTGATTTCATGACTGCAGTCGTCTCACATGAATGAGCTCATTTATTTGCTGCTGCCGACACGAGCCGGGCTGTTAAACATGACCCGGTTTTGTTTTCCAGCCGTCGCCGCTGCCACGTCTGAACCCTTTAACTCCGGTTTCTGTCTGAAGACGTCATGAACTCGTCAGATGTTGGAGGGTTTTAGTTTTAGAGAAACGGACCGAGACTGAAATCAGGAAAATAGATCAACGTAGCTCATCTGTCATGTTTGACCAAGAAGGTTCCAGAACCAGAGGAGCTTCTCTGCTGGTCCCGGTTCAGAGGTCTGCAGCTGGATCTGCTGGGACGTCCCCTCCAGAGAAGATCCACAGCTGTCCTGAACTTTTAGATTCCTTCTCCAGCGTCACCTGATGCTGCTCTAAGACCATTGCTGATGTCTTTCCCTCTTGGCAGCTCCAGACCACCTGACCAGTCTGTTGTGTAGTTGTGGAGGTCTGCAGAGCAGCTGAAGACCTTCAGCAGCTGGTTGGAGTTAGGGTTAAACAATAAGGTGACACTTGTCATATTAAGTTAAAACGATGAATAACTTAACTGGTTTGTTTTATTACTTCTTAATAATGTCATGAATATTTTACAGTAATTCAATCAGGGGTGTCAATTCTCCGCGGATTCGCTGATTTCAGAGTTTTTTGCCATTCTGGGGGTCATTTTTTGAGATACGTGCAGATCCGGTTTAATATTTTCGGGGGGGGGGGGGGGGGGGGGGGGGGGGTACCCGCCGCCGCCGCCGCCGCCGCCGCCACCAACGTGACGTGAATTCTCGATTGCGATTGGTTGAGTGATTGAGACCAGGGCATGCGCAATGATCCCGTTGACAATCCTCACAGCCAGATCCACCGTCAAAGTAAGCCCGAAGCACATATTTTCTGATGTTACTTCTCCCTTTCTTGCTTGGATGGATGGTTATTAGCTTTAAATTCACAGAAGAGATGTTTATTCCTTATTGTACTTATTTATTGTTAGACAACGCGGATGAAATATACAGCGCTTCTCACCACTGGTAAATGTAGGAAACGTAAGCTCGTTTGCCTCGACACCGGCGTGGACATCGCTAGGTCCTGCTTCTCATCTCGCTTAGCAACGTAACCTCCAAGTACATTTAAATTGCCGATTTCTGAAGTGCCCAGTTTACATATTAGGGCAATTATATGACAATTGAATAAAAAAAAATCTCCCAGCGCCGACCCCCTCCCCTCTCAAAATAGAAAACTCCTCGGATCTACACGATTCACGTAGGTCTCTCTTTTGACTTCAAAACGGCAAATTTCGCCGAAAGGTGAGGGATTTTCATGCCTGAAGTATTAGTTATTCAGTAGAGCCTTTTGTAATTAAAAAAAAAAAATAAGAAAGGCTAATGTTCAGAGTTACAGGCCTCAAAAAGACATGTTGAATTTGACATGCTATTTTCTATAACTGCTTACTAAAGTTTTGGATCCATGTATCTTGTCAGTGATGTTTTGCTGTTGAAGTTCACCAGTGACTGAATCACTAGTTATTCTGAATTTTTACCTTTAATAGGCAACTTAATTGTTTTATAACAACTACTTTTATTTTTGATATCTAACCTCAGCCTTATGCTCAGTGGATTCTCACATTAGCAGGAATAATTAAACTTTGTGCCATTTTTATCTTTTATTTTCTGTTGAGGAAAAGTAAGAATTGGATTTTAAGTATGAGCAGAGTTTTGCAAACCTGTGAAGTGAGCCACACCAGATTGCGAGTTTTGCGTTTCATTATGTAATGTCAATTATCCCCCCAGGTATATTGTAAAGGCTTAAGTCAGGGGTGTCAAACTGATCCGTTAAAGGCTGCAGGTTTTTGTTTCAACCATGCAGAAACACAAAGAACATTTTTTACTTACAAATTGTAAGTAAAAAATGTTCTTTTCACTATCAAACATTTTCAGTAAAATGTTTAGTCTGTTGGATCTTCAGTAAGTAAAAAAAAAAGATCTTTTCACTGACAACAAAAATTTTCAATAAAATGTTTATTCTGTTGGATCTTCTGTAAGTAAAAAATGTTCTTTTCATTATCAAAGTAACAATATGGACAAATACACAATGCTGTGCTCAGAATGCCTCCTAAAGTACCTCAAAATTTTCTCGAGCGCCCCCCCCCCCCGCTTCAGAGTTTTTTCCAATTTCCCGTTGACACCCCTGTTCAATACATATTTAAAATTCATGGAGAATTTAAAACATTTAATTTTAATGACCTCTCACGGCCCACCTGCAGTACCTCGACGGCCCACCAGGGGGCCGCGGCCCACACTTTGAGAATCACTGCTCTACAGTAGATTAAAAATATGAGGAAAAACTTGCTGCCAAATGGTCTTTATTATCAGACAAAAACAGGTCCTTAAGGTGCAAATGTTTTTTCCCCCTATTTCAATATTTCAATCCCCGAATCCACAGATTACAGTTTAATCTCTGGAGTCGTTCACACCCGACGCTCCTGAAGGAGAAAGAGAGCGAGTTCAGTTCACGTTCACACAAAATACGAACTAGTTGGTGAACTTTCGTCCAGTTAATACGTTCAGGTACAAAGGTGATTAAATGATGATCATTCTCTTTAAATAAACGACTGAGAGGATGTTGAAGACTGTGACTCTGCAGCTGCTCCTCCGTCATGAGAGCCTGGCTGCAGCTGCCGTTGCCATGGTTACCCCACCAGTCCAGGGATCTGAGCTGCAGGAGCATCCTCTCCGTCTAATCATGTTTCTGTCCCTCCTCCCTCCATTACTCCCCTCTGACCTCTGTCCTCCCCCTCCTCTCCCCCGCAGTACTCTCCTCCTTTAATCCCTCCGCGGGGAGAAGTGAACGCGGCGGACGCCTTTGACATCGGCTCCTTTGACGAGGAGGACACCAAGGGCATCAAGGTAACCTGAGCTGTGGCGTCCAGGTGTTGGCCTGTCATCCAGATGTTGGCCTGTCGTCCTCTGATCAGAAACACTCGAGCACCCGAGGCAGATGAGCTCCATGGTGCTGCCTGCTGCTGCATCACACAAGTTAAAAATAAAGTCCCCTCAGGGGGACTGAAAAGGTCCAGTCCAATTAAATACCAGTTACACACCAGTTAATACCAGTTAAATACCTGTAGATACCAGTTAAATCCAGGTAAACACCAGTTAAATACAGGTAAGCACAAGTTAATACCAGCTAAATACAGGTAAACACCAGTTAATACCAGTAGATACCAGTTAATACTAGTTAAATACAAGTAAACACCAGTTATTACCAGTTAAATACAGGTAAACACCAGTTAATACCAGCTAGATACCAGTTAATATTAGTTAAATACAGGTAAACACCAGTTAGTACCAGCTAGATACCAGTAGATACCAGGTAATACTAGTTAAATACAAGTAAACACCAGTTAAATACCAGTAGATACCAGTTAAATACAGGTAAACACCAGTTAATACCAGTTAAATAAAGGTAAACACCAGTTAATACCAGTAGATACCAGTTAATACCAGCTAGATACCAGTAGATACCAGTTAAATCCAGGTAAACACCAGTTATTACCAGTAGATAACAGTTAAATCCAGGTAAATACCAGTTATTACCAGTAGATACCAGTTATTAAATCCAGGTAAACACCAGTTATTACCAGTAGATACCAGTTAAATCCAGGTAAACACCAATTATTACCAGTTAATACCAGTTAAATCCAGGTAAACACCAGTTATTACCAGTAGATACCAGTTAAATCCAGGTAAACACCAGTTAATAAACCAGTAGATACCAGTTAAATCCAGGTAAACACCAGTTAATACCAGCAGATACCAGTTAATCCAGTAAACACCAGTTAATACAGTAATAAGGTAAACCAGTTAATACCAGTAATACCAGTTAATACCAGCTAGATACCAGTAGATACCAGTTAAATCCAGGTAAACACCAGTTATTACCAGTAGATAACAGTTAAATCCAGGTAAATACCAGTTATTACCAGTAGATACCAGTTATTAAATCCAGGTAAACACCAGTTATTACCAGTAGATACCAGTTAAATCCAGGTAAACACCATTAATTACCAGTTAATACCAGTTAAATCCAGGTAAACACCAGTTATTACCAGTAGATACCAGTTAAATCCAGGTAAACACCAGTTAATAAACCAGTAGATACCAGTTAAATCCAGGTAAACACCAGTTAATACCAGCAGATACCAGTTAAATCCAGGTAAACACCAGTTAATACCAGCAGATACCAGTTAAATACAGGTAAACACCAGTTAATACCAGTAGATACCAGTTAAATACAGGTAAACACCAGTTATTACCAGTAGATACCAGTTAAATCCAGGTTAACACCAGTTATTACCAGTAGATACCAGTTAAATACAGGTAAACGCCAGTTATTACCAGTTAATACCAGTTAAATCCAGGTAAACACCAGTTATTACCAGTAGATACCAGTTAAATCCAGGTTAACACCAGTTAATACCAGTAGATACCAGTTAAATATGGGTAAACACCAGTTATTACCAGTAGATACCAGTTAAATCCAGGTTAACACCAGTTATTACCAGTAGATACCAGTTAAATCCAGGTTAACACCAGTTAATACCAGTAGATACCAGTTAAATACAGGTAAACACCAGTTATTACCAGTAGATACCAGTTAAATCCAGGTTAACACCAGTTAATACCAGTAGATACCAGTTAAATATGGGTAAACACCAGTTAACACCAGTTAATACCAGTAGATACCAGTTAAATACAGGTAAACACCAGTTATTACCAGTTAATACCAGTTAAATCCAGGTAAACACCAGTTAATACCAGTAGATACCAGTTAAATCCAGGTAAACACCAGTTAATACCAGCAGATACCAGTAAACACCAGTTAATACCAGTAGATACCAGGTAAACACCAGTTATTACCAGTAGATACCAGTTAAACACCAGGACGTTGCAGCTGGAGGTTCTGAGTTGTTCATCAGAAGTTTAAACGCCGTCTGAGGTTGAAGGTAGAAACTGGTCCTGACAGCAGCGCTGGGACGTCTGAGCGTCCAACAGTCCCGTCCTGTCCAGTCATGTCTCTGCTCGGTTGGACGTCTGGTGGACATCCGTCCAGGACCAGAACTATTCCTTCAAACCTTTAGGAATTTCTTTCTTTCAGTTAGGAACTTTTTCTCCTGTCTTTTTCAGGTTTTTCTCATCAGGTTTTGACTTGATTCATCTCATCTGGAATTTTTTACATTTTTTTCTTGTAAAATTTAATGTTTATTTTGCGACTTTTTAAGCAAGAAATTCAAGACTTTTTCTTCCAAACTAGGAACTCAGGAATATTTTTATTTAAAATTGCGACTTGTTTCCTGTAAAATCATGCGTTGTTGTTTATTATAGCGAGTTTTCTTGTAAAACTGCAGCTTTTTTGGTGAAATTAAAACTGAATTAAAACCGTATTTGTTATCGTACGGTCATCAGGTCTTTTTTCCTGCAGTCAGAACTTTTCCTCATAAAGCTGCAGCTTCCTGTCTGATACCAGATAATCTGCTTTAAAGAAGCTCACCTGGTTCATGAAGGTTCTGATCCATCTGGACGTCTGTATCCATCAACTTCATCATCTCTAGTTCTGGTGTCGGAGCAGCAGCCTGGCTGGAGAACGGTTCTGATCCGTGTCAAACTGCTGCTCCAGAGGAGCAGAACGTTCTGACTCTGTCTCATGTCCCCGTCTGTCCATCAGCTGCTGGACAGCGACCAGGAGCTCTACAAGAACTTCCCGCTGGTCATATCGGAGCGCTGGCAGCAGGAGGTGGCGGAGACGGTCTACGAGGCCGTCAACTCAGACACCGACAAGATCGAAGCTCGCAAGAGGGCCAAGAACAAGCAGCTGGGCCACGAGGAGGGTAATGATCAGAACCGACGAGGACCGGTCAGGAACCAGTCAGGGCCAGTCAGGGCCAGTCAGAGCCAGTCAGGGCCAGTCAGGGCCAGTCAGGGCCAGTCTGGGCCTCAGAGCCAGTTAGGGCCAGTCAGGGCCAGTCAGGAACCAGTCAGAGCCAGTCAGAGCCAGCCAGAGCCAGTCAGCGCCAGTCAGGGCCAGCCAGGGCCAGTGGCCAGTCAGGGCCAGTCAGAGCCAGTCAGGGCCAGTCAGGGCCAGTCAGAGCCAGTCAGAGCCAGTCAGAGCCAGTCAGGGCCAGTCAGGGCCAGTCGAGCCAGTCAGGCCAGTCAGGCCAGTCAGAGCCAGCCAGCCATCCGGGCCAGGGCAGTCAGAGCCAGTCAGGGCCAGTCAAGCCAGGCCAGTCAAGCCAGTCAGGTCAGGGCCAGTCAGAGCCAGTCAAGCCAGTCAGGGCCAGTCAGAGCCAGTCAGAGCCAGTCAGAGCCAGTCAGCCAGAGAGCCAGTCAGAGCCAGCCAGAGCCAGTCAGAGCCAGTCAGAGCCAGCCAGAGCCAGTCAGAGCCAGTCAGGGCCAGTCAGGGCCAGTCAGGGCCAGTCAGGGCTAGCCAGAGCCAGTCTGGGCCAGTCAGGAACCATCAGAGCCAGTCAGGGCCAGTCAGGCCAGCCAGTCCAGGGCCAGTCAGTCAGCCCCAGTCAGGCCAGTCAGTCAGGGCCAGTCAGGGCCAGTCAGAGCCAGTCAGAGCCAGTCAGCAGCCCAGTCAGAGCCAGTCAGAGCCAGTCAGAGCCAGTCAGAGCCAGCCAGAGCCAGTCAGCCAGTCAGGCCAGTCAGGCCAGTCAGAGCCAGTCAGGGCCAGTCAGGCCAGTCAGAGCCAGTCAGGGCCAGTCAGAGCCAGCCAGGGCCAGTCAGGCCAGTCAGGGCCAGTCAGAGCCAGTCAGGGCCAGTCAGGCCAGTCAGAGCCAGTCAGAGCCAGTCAGAGCCAGTCAGAGCCAGTCAGAGCCAGTCAGAGCCAGTCAGAGCCAGTCAGAGCCAGTCAGAGCCAGTCAGAGCCAGCCAGAGCCAGTCAGAGCCAGTCAGAGCCAGTCAGAGCCAGTCAGAGCCAGTCAGGGCCAGTCAGGGCCAGTCAGGGCCCAGCCAGGGCTAGCCAGAGCCAGTCTGGGCCAGTCAGGCCAGTCAGAGCCAGTCAGCCAGTCAGAGCCAGTCCAGTCAGCCAGTCAGGGCCAGTCAGGCCAGTCAGTCAGTCAGGCCAGTCAGAGCCAGTCAGAGCCAGTCAGAGCCAGTCAGAGCCAGTCAGAGCCAGTCAGAGCCAGTCAGAGCCAGTCCAGAGCCCAGAGCCAGTCAGGCCAGTCAGGGCCAGTCAGAGCCAGTCAGGCCAGTCAGGGCCAGTCAGGGCCAGCCAGTCAGCCAGTCAGAGCCAGTCAGGGCCAGTCAGAGCCAGTCCAGAGCCAGTCAGGAGCAGCGTCAGAGCCAGTCAGGGGCCAGCCAGAGCCAGTCAGAGCCAGTCAGCCAGGGCCAGTCAGTCAGCCAGTCAGAGCCAGTCAGAGCCAGTCAGAGCCAGTCAGAGTCAGAGCCAGTCAGAGCCAGTCAGAGCCAGCCAGAGCCAGCCAGAGCCACCAGAGCCAGCCAGAGCCAGAGCCCAGTCAGAGCCAGCCATCCAGTCAGAGCCAGTCAGAGCCAGTCAGAGCCAGTCAGAGGCCAGCCAGGGCCAGTCAGGGCCAGTCAGGGCCAGTCAGTCAGAGCCAGTCAGAGCCAGTCAGAGCCAGTCAGGGCCAGCCAGGGCCAGTCAGGGCCAGTCAGGGCCAGTCAGGGCTAGCCAGAGCCAGTCTGGGCCAGTCAGGAACCAGTCAGAGCCAGTCAGGGCCAGTCAGAGCCAGCCAGGGCCAGTCAGAGCCAGTCAGGGCCAGTCAGAGCCAGTCTGGGTCAGTCAGAGCCAGTCAGGGCCAGTCAGAGCCAGTCAGAGCCAGTCAGAGCCAGCCAGAGCCAGCCAGAGCCAGTCAGAGCCAGTCAGAGCCAGTCAGAGCCAGCCAGGGCCAGTCAGGGCCAGTCTAGGTCAGTCAGGCCAGTCAGGGCCAGTCAGAGCCAGTCAGGGCCAGTCAGGTACCAGTCAGGGCCAGTCAGGGCCAGTCAGGCCAGTCAGAGCCAGTCAGAGCCAGTCAGAGCCCAGTCCAGTCAGCCAGCCAGAGCCAGCCAGAGCCAGTCAGAGCCAGCAGAGCCAGCCAGAGCCAGCAGTCAGCCAGTCAGCCAGCCAGTCAGAGCCAGCCAGAGCCAGCCAGAGCCAGTCAGAGCCAGAGCCAGTCAGAGCCAGTCAGAGCCAGTCAGTCAGAGCCAGTCAGCCAGCCAGTCAGAGCCAGCCAGAGCCAGCCAGAGCCAGTCAGAGCCAGTCAGAGCCAGCCAGAGCCAGCCAGTCAGCCAGCCAGTCAGGCCAGTCAGGCCAGTCAGGGCCAGTCAGAGCCAGTCAGAGCCAGTCAGAGCCAGGCCAGTCAGGGCCAGTCAGAGCCAGTCAGAGCCAGTCAGAGCCAGTCAGAGCCAGTCAGAGCCAGCCAGAGCCAGTCAGGGCCAGTCAGGGCCAGTCAGGGCCAGTCCAGGCCAGTCAGAGCCAGTCAGGCCAGTCAGAGCCAGTCAGGGCCAGTCAGAGCCAGTCAGAGCCAGTCAGAGCCAGTCAGGGCCAGTCAGAGCCAGTCAGGGCCAGTCAGCCAGCCAGCCAGTCAGGGCCAGTCAGAGCCAGTCAGAGCCAGTCAGGGCCAGTCAGAGCCAGTCAGGGCCAGTCAGGAGCCAGTCAGAGCCAGTCAGAGCCAGTCAGAGCCAGTCAGAGCCAGTCAGGGCCAGTCAGGGCCAGTCAGGGCCAGTCAGAGCCAGTCAGAGCCAGTCAGAGCCAGAGCCAGTCAAGCCAGTCAGGCAGTCAGCCAGTCAGAGCCAGTCAGGGCCAGTCAGCCAGAGCCAGTCAAGCCAGCCAGAGCCAGCCAGCCAGTCAGAGCCAGTCCAGTCAGGGCAGTCAGAGCCAGTCAGAGCCAGTCAGAGCCAGTCAGCCAGCCAGAGCCAGTCAGGAGCCAGTCAGAGCCAGTCAGAGCCAGTCAGAGCCAGCCAGAGCCAGTCAGAGCCAGTCAGAGCCAGTAGCCAGCCAGAGCCAGCCAGAGCCAGCCAGAGCCAGTCAGAGCCAGTCAGAGCCAGTCAGAGCCAGTCAGAGCCAGCCAGGGCCAGTCAGGGCCAGTCCAGGGCCAGTCAGAGCCAGTCAGAGCCAGTCAGAGCCAGTCAGAGCCAGTCAGAGCCAGTCAGGGCCAGTCAGAGCCAGCCAGAGCCAGTCAGAGCCAGTCAGAGCCAGGCAGAGCCAGTCAGAGCCAGCCAGAGCCAGTCAGAGCCAGCCAGGGCCAGTCAGGGCCAGTCAGGGCCAGTCAGAGCCAGCCAGGGCCAGTCAGAGCCAGTCAGAGCCAGTCAGGGCCAGTCAGGGCCAGTCAGAGCCAGTCAGGGCCAGTCAGGGCCAGTCAGAGCCAGCCAGAGCCAGTCAGGGCCAGTCAGAGCCAGTCAGAGCCAGTGTCAGAGCCAGAGCCAGTCAGCCAGTCCAGCCAGTCAGGGCCAGTCAGGGCCAGTCGGGCCAGTCAGAGCCAGTCAGCCAGTCAGAGCCAGTCAGAGCCAGTCAGGCCAGTGGCCAGTCAGGCCAGTCAGTCAGCAGTCAGAGCCAGTCAGAGCCAGTCAGAGCCAGTCAGGGCCAGTCAGAGCCAGTCAGAGCCAGTCAGGGCCAGTCAGGGCCAGTCAGGGCCAGTCAGCCAGTCAGAGCCAGTCAGAGCCAGTCAGAGCCAGTCAGGGCCAGTCAGAGCCAGTCAGAGCCAGTCAGGGCCAGTCAGGGCCAGTCAGGGCCAGCCAGAGCCAGTCAGAGCCAGTCAGAGCCAGTCAGAGCCAGTCAGAGCCAGTCAGAGCCAGCCAGGGCCAGTCAGGGTCAGTCAGGGCCAGTCAGAGCCAGCCAGAGCCAGTCAGAGCCAGTCAGAGCCAGTCAGAGCCAGTCAGAGCCAGTCAAGGCCAGTCAGGGCCAGTCAGAGCCAGTCAGAGCCAGCCAGAGCCAGTCAGGGCCAGCCAGAGCCAGTCAGAGCCAGCCAGAGCCAGTCAGAGCCAGTCAAGGCCAGTCAGGGCCAGTCAGGCCAGTCAGGGCCAGTCAGGGCCAGTCAGAGCCAGTCAGAGCCAGTCAGAGCCAGCCAGTCAGAGCCAGTCAGGGCCCAGTCAGGGCCAGCCAGAGCCAGTCAGAGCCAGTCAGGCCAGTCAGGCCCAGGCCAGTCAGCCAGTCAGCCAGAGCCAGTCAGCCAGTCAGAGCCAGTCAGGCCCAGCCAGTCAGGGCCAGTCAGGGCCAGTCAGGCCAGTCCAGCCCAGCAGTCAGAGCCAGTCAGTCAGGCCAGTCAGAGCCAGTCAGAGCCAGTCAGAGCCAGTCAGGGCCAGTCAGGGCCAGTCAGGGCCAGTCAGAGCCAGTCAGAGCCAGTCAGAGCCAGTCAGAGCCAGTCAGAGCCAGTCAGAGCCAGTCAAGGCCAGTCAGGGCCAGTCAGAGCCAGTCAGAGCCAGCCAGAGGCCAGTCCAGCCAGTCAGCCAGCAGTCAGCCAGCCAGAGCCAGTCAGAGCCAGCCAGAGCCAGTCAGAGCCAGTCAAGGCCAGTCAGGGCCAGTCAAGGCCAGTCAGGGCCAGTCAGAGCCAGTCAGAGCCAGTCAGAGCCAGTCAGAGCCAGTCCAGTCAGAGCCAGTCAGAGCCAGTCAGAGCCAGCCAGGGCCAGTCAGAGCCAGTCAGGGCCAGTCAGGAACCAGCTGCAGACTCTCACTGTGTGTGTGTGTTAATGTGTGTTAATGTGTGTGTCCAGACTACGCCCTGGGGAAGGACTGCATCATGCACGGCTACATGCTGAAGCTGGGGAACCCGTTTCTGACCCAGTGGCAGCGCCGCTACTTCTACCTGTTCCCCAACCGTGTGGAGTGGAGGGGGGAGGGGGAGTCTCGGGTGAGTCACAGTCTCATCCCTGAGTCAGTGTCCTGCAGCTGTCTGTCAGTGAGTGACGTCTGTCTGTCTGTCCGTCCGGCTCGTCACTGAAGGAGAGCTGGCTGAAGCACTTTAGAAAGCAGAGGGAGGTGAGTGCAGATGTTTCCAGCTGTGGTCCTGCAGGTAGATGAAGACGAGCCCTCTGGAATCATCCGAGTGACACCCACACCATTTAAATCACTATTAAATTCCTTTAAAATTTATGTTCCTATCTTTTTTTTTATTATCTCTATTTTTATTTGAATTTATAAAAAAAAATGTTTTATTGTTCTTAATATATTTTATTTATTTTTTGAACATTCAGTGAGATTTTTTTGTTTTATATTTAATCAGACATGTAAGTTCCTGTCACTCAGATCCTTCCATACAACCTCCTCCTGTGACTGCAGATCATTCAGATAAAAAATAAACTAGAAAGTAAAAAGACACGAGCTCAGATAAATAAGACTTTTTAAATGTTTAGATTCAAGATTCAAGATCTTTATTTGTTACATACACAATTATACTTTGTACATTGCGCAGTAAAATTTGTTATTGTACCCACAGGGCAAACGCTTTCTTTTAAGAAGAAACAGGAGAAAAAAAAAAGAATTAAGTTTAAATAAGTAATAAATAATAAATAAACACACAGTGCAGGAGATGAGAAAAACTATGAAGTCCAAATAAAGCAGAGCAGAGTCACTGTTCAATATTATGCTAAATGTGTAGATATTTAACCTAGAAATCTGCAGACGCGTTTAAAACCTGAAGATGGCCAACTAGACCCACCACCTGTCTGGTGTCTGAGTTTCTCCTGGTAGATGAAGTCTGTGCTTCCAGACCAGCAGCCCCAACAGCCTGTAGTCCTGATGTAGTCCTGATGTAGTAGTGACGTAGTACTGATGTAGTACTGATGTAGTAGTGTCTTAGCACTCAAGGAGTACTGACGTAGCACTGAAGTACTAGTGACTTAGCACCAGTTTAGCACTGACGTAGTTCTGAAGTCACACTGATGACATTTTTGAAGTAGTAGTGACTTAGCGCCGACTTAATACTGGCAGCATTGACGTAGCTCTGAAGTAGCACTGATGTTGTACTGACGTAGCACTGACGTACTGAAGTAGCTCTGAAGTAGAACTGACGTAGCACTGATGTAGCTCTGAAGTAGAACTGAGTTATTACTGACGTAGCACTGACGTTGTACTGAAGTAGCACTGACATTGTACTGATGTAGCACTGACGTTGTACTGACGTAGCACTGATGTTGTAATGACGTAGCACTGACATTGTACTGATGTAGCACTGATGTTGTACTGAAGTAGCACTGACATAGCACTGATGTTGTACTAACGTAGCACTGACGTACTGAAGTAGCTCTGAAGTAGAACTGAGGTAGCACTGATGTACTGACGTAGCACTGATGTTGTACTGAAGTAGCACTGACATTGTACTGATGTTGTACTGACGTAGCACTGACGTACTGACATAGCACTGACATTGTACTGATGCTGTACTGATGTTGTACTGAAGTAGCACTAACATTGTACTGATGTTGTACTGACGTAGCACTGATGTTGTACTGAAGTAGCATTGACATTGTACTGACGTAGCACTGACATTGTACTGACATAGCACTGATGTTGTACTGACGTAGCACTGACATTGTACTGATGTTGTACTGACGTAGCACTGACGTACTGACATAGCACTGACATTGTACTGATGCTGTACTGATGTTGTACTGAAGTAGCACTAACATTGTACTGATGTTGTACTGACGTAGCACTGATGTTGTACTGAAGTAGCATTGACATTGTACTGATGTTGTACTGACGTAGCACTGATGTTGTACTGAAGTAGCATTGACAACACTGATGTTGTATTGACGTAGCACTGATGTAGTACTGAAGTAGCTCTGAAATAGAACTGAGTTATTACTGACTTGGCACTGACGTTGTACTGAAGTAGCACTGGCATTGTACTGAAGTAGCACTGACAATGTACTGATGTAGCACTGACGTAGTACTGACGTTGTAATGACGTAGCACTGGCATTGTACTGAAGTAGCACTGACGTTGTACTGAAGTAGCACTGACATTGTACTGATGTAGCACTGACGTAGTACTGACGTAGCACTGACGTAGTACTGACGTTGTAATGACATAGCACTGACGTTGTACTGAAGTAGCACTGGCATTGTACTGATGTAGCACTGATGTTGTACTGATGTAGCACTGATGTTGTACTGACGTAGCACTGATGTAGTACTGAAGTAGCTCTGAAGTAGAACTGAGTTATTACTGACTTGGCACTGACGTTGTACTGAAGTAGCACTGGCATTGTACTGAAGTAGCACTGGCATTGTACTAATGTAGCACTGACGTTGTACTGACGTAGCACTGACATTGTACTGATGTAGCACTGATGTTGTACTGATAAAGCACTGACGTTGTACTGACGTAGCACTGACATTGTACTGATGTAGCACTGACGTTGTACTGATGTAGCACTGATGTTGTACTGACGTAGCACTGACATTGTACTGAAGTAGCACTGACGTTGCACTGAAGTAGCACTGACAATGTACTGATGTAGCACTGACGTAGTACTGACGTTGTAATGACGTAGCACTGGCATTGTACTGAAGTAGCACTGACAATGTACTGATGTAGCACTGACGTAGTACTGACGTTGTAATGACGTAGCACTGGCATTGTACTGAAGTAGCACTGACGTTGTACTGAAGTAGCACTGACATTGTACTGATGTAGCACTGACGTAGTACTGACGTAGCACTGACGTAGTACTGACGTTGTAATGACATAGCACTGACGTTGTACTGAAGTAGCACTGGCATTGTACTGATGTAGCACTGATGTTGTACTGATGTAGCACTGATGTTGTACTGACGTAGCACTGATGTTGTACTGACGTAGCACTGATGTAGTACTGAAGTAGAACTGAGTTATTACTGACTTGGCACTGACGTTGTACTGAAGTAGCACTGGCATTGTACTGAAGTAGCACTGGCATTGTACTAATGTAGCACTGACGTTGTACTGACGTAGCACTGACATTGTACTGATGTAGCACTGATGTTTGTACTGATATAGCACTGACGTTGTACTGACGTAGCACTGACATTGTACTGATGTAGCACTGATGTTGTACTGATGTAGCACTGATGTTGTACTGACGTAGCACTGACATTGTACTGAAGTAGCACTGACGTTGTACTGAAGTAGCACTGACAATGTACTGATGTAGCACTGACGTAGTACTGACGTTGTAATGACGTAGCACTGGCATTGTACTGAAGTAGCACTGACGCACTGAAGTAGCACTGACATTGTACTGATGTAGCACTGACGTAGTACTGACGTAGCACTGACATTGTACTGATGTAGCACTGACGTAGTACTGACGTTGTAATGACGTAGCACTGACGTTGTACTGAAGTAGCACTGGCGTTGTACTGATGTAGCACTGACGTTGTACTGACGTAGCACTGACATTGTACTGATGCTGTACTGATGTTGTACTGAAGTAGCACTAACATTGTACTGATGTTGTACTGACGTAGCACTGATGTTGTACTGAAGTAGCATTGACATTGTACTGATGTAGCACTGATGTTGTATTGACGTAGCACTGATGTAGTACTGAAGTAGCTCTGAAATAGAACTGAGTTATTACTGACTTGGCACTGACGTTGTACTGAAGTAGCACTGGCATTGTACTGAAGTAGCACTGACAATGTACTGATGTAGCACTGACGTAGTACTGACGTTGTAATGACGTAGCACTGGCATTGTACTGAAGTAGCACTGACGTTGTACTGAAGTAGCACTGACATTGTACTGATGTAGCACTGACGTAGCACTGACGTAGTACTGACGTTGTAATGACATAGCACTGACGTTGTACTGAAGTAGCACTGGCATTGTACTGATGTAGCACTGATGTTGTACTGACGTAGCACTGATGTAGTACTGAAGTAGCTCTGAAGTAGAACTGAGTTATTACTGACTTGGCACTGACATTGTACTGAAGTAGCACTGGCATTGTACTAATGTAGCACTGACGTTGTACTGACGTAGCACTGACATTGTACTGATGTAGCACTGATGTTGTACTGATATAGCACTGACGTTGTACTGACGTAGCACTGACATTGTACTGATGTAGCACTGATGTTGTACTGATGTAGCACTGATGTTGTACTGACGTAGCACTGACATTGTACTGAAGTAGCACTGACGTTGCACTGAAGTAGCACTGACAATGTACTGATGTAGCACTGACGTAGTACTGACGTTGTAATGACGTAGCACTGGCATTGTACTGAAGTAGCACTGACAATGTACTGATGTAGCACTGACGTAGTACTGACGTTGTAATGACGTAGCACTGGCATTGTACTGAAGTAGCACTGACGTTGTACTGAAGTAGCACTGACATTGTACTGATGTAGCACTGACGTAGTACTGACGTAGCACTGACGTAGTACTGACGTTGTAATGACATAGCACTGACGTTGTACTGAAGTAGCACTGGCATTGTACTGATGTAGCACTGATGTTGTACTGATGTAGCACTGATGTTGTACTGACGTAGCACTGATGTAGTACTGAAGTAGAACTGAGTTATTACTGACTTGGCACTGACGTTGTACTGAAGTAGCACTGGCATTGTACTGAAGTAGCACTGGCATTGTACTAATGTAGCACTGACGTTGTACTGACGTAGCACTGACATTGTACTGATGTAGCACTGATGTTGTACTGATATAGCACTGACGTAGCACTGACATTGTACTGATGTAGCACTGATGTTGTACTGATGTAGCACTGATGTTGTACTGACGTAGCACTGACATTGTACTGAAGTAGCACTGACGTTGTACTGAAGTAGCACTGACAATGTACTGATGTAGCACTGACGTAGTACTGACGTTGTAATGACGTAGCACTGGCATTGTACTGAAGTAGCACTGACGCACTGAAGTAGCACTGACATTGTACTGATGTAGCACTGACGTAGTACTGACGTAGCACTGACATTGTACTGATGTAGCACTGACGTAGTACTGACGTTGTAATGACGTAGCACTGACGTTGTACTGAAGTAGCACTGGCGTTGTACTGATGTAGCACTGACGTACTGACGTAGCACTGACATTGTACTGATGTAGCACTGATGTTGTACTGATGTAGCACTGATGTTGTACTGACGTAGCACTGACATTGTACTGACGTAGCACCTATGTAGCACTGATGTAGCACTGACGTAGTACTGACGTTGTAATGACGTAGCACTGACGTTGTACTGAAGTAGCACTGGCGTTGTACTGATGTAGCACTGACGTTGTACTGACGTAGCACTGACATTGTACTGATGTAGCACTGATGTTGTACTGATGTAGCACTGATGTTGTACTGACGTAGCACTGATGTGCTGACGTAGCACTGACGTTGTACTGACGTAGCACTGACTTACTACCGTGGTAGTCCTGAGGAGACCTTCAGCTCTGGCTGGAGTTGGTTCGTGTTTTACTCGCTTCAGTTTTGGTAATTTTCTTGATTTTGTTCACAGCAAAACCTGCTGACGATGGAGCAGATCGTGACGGTGGAGGAGACGCAGATCAAAGACAAGAAGTGCATCCTGCTGCGCATCAAAGGAGGGAAGCAGTTTGTTCTGCAGTGTGAGGTACCAGCTGCTGTCTGATTTCACCCAAAACTTTCACAATTTAGAGAAAAACCAACAAAAACACATGAAAGTAATGAGTGGATCAGATCCAGGATCCTCTGACTTCAGGTCTCCATTAATGGGACGGTTCTTATAAAATTAATGGAAAACAAGAAAAGTGCTGTTGGAAATAAAAAAGCTCTGTAGCTCAGATGTAATTTACCAAGGAAACATTTAATGATTAGTTTAAGTTTTAGGATTTTTTTTTTAGGATTCTCCACCAAGAATCTTTAACCAGTCTGATGGCGTCGACCCCTTTAAATGTTTTAGATGTCTTCACCTACATAGACGTTAAAACAAAACGGTGCTACTTTCACCCACTGACAGTCTGTCCGGTCGGCTCCACAGCTGTGAACCTCTGGATCTAAAATATAAATATTAGTGTCATAAAAAGAGCTCAAAAATGTTAACATTCAATATTTATTCAATAAGTCTTTGGACCAGATGTTTTCAGGTTATTCAGTGAAAACACGTATTCACAGTATCATTAAATTAACATTAAATTAACATATACCTAATAATTTAATCACAGAGGAACTTTTTTTACGTCACAAGTTTGTTTTAAAACATCGACTTTACTAAACATCATTAAATTTCACAAAATCCTGACTTTCTGACAGCAAATCATGGCTCGTCAAATGGCTAAATTTATAACAAGTTACTTGACATTTATACTTCAACAAATATTCCCAACGTTTAGCAGAATTTAAAATATAACTGCATCTTTCTGTCCGAAATTAAAAGTATCTTTAGTTAAATCATTCATTTTACAACATTTCAAGGTTTTGTTGAAAAAAGCACATTTTTGTCAGGAACTCTCAAAATCTTCAAATTCACAACTTTTTGACAATTTGATTTTTGTTTCATAAAAATCATAAATTTTACAAAATCGTGACTCAAATAATTAAAGTTCACAACTTTATGACAAAAAGTTGTGAACTTTGTTGTTCCCGCTGTAGTTGTAGTTCCTGCTGTAGTAGTTCCTGCTGTAGTTGGAGTTCCTGCTGTAGTTCCAATTGTTCCTGGTGTAGTTGTAGTTCCTGCTGTAGTTCCAGTTGTTCCTGTTGTAGTTCCTGCTGTAGTTCCAGTTATTCCTGCTGTAGTTCCTGCTGTAGTTCCAGTTGTTCCTGCTGTAGTTGTAGTTCCTGCTGTAGTTCCAGTTATTCCTGCTGTAGTTCCTGCTGTAGTTCCAGTTGTTCCTGCTGTAATTCCAGTTGTTCCTGCTGTAGTTCCTTCTGTAGTTGTAGTTCCTGCTGTAGTTGTAGTTCCTGCTGTAAGTCCAGTTGTTCCTGCTGTAGTTCCTTCTGTAGTTGTAGTTCCTGCTGTAGTTGTAGTTCCTGCTGTAATTAGTATTTGTGTAGTTCCTTCTGTAGTGTAGTTCCTATTCAGTTTGTATTCCTGCTGTAGTAGTTCCTGTAGTTCTGTAGCTGTTGTAGTTCCTTCCTGCTGTAGTAATTCCCACTGTAGTAGTTCCTGCTGTAGTTGTAGTTCATGCTGTAGTTCCTGTTGTAGTTGTAGTTCCTGCTGTAGTTGTAGTTCCTGTTGTAGTTCCTGCTGTAGTTGTAGTTCTTGCTGTAGTTGTAGTTCCCGCTGTAGTAGTTCCTGCTGTAGTTGTAGTTCATGCTGTAGTTCCTGTTGTAGTTGTAGTTCCTGTTGTAGTTCCTACTGTAGTTCCTGCTGTAGTTTCAGTTGTTCCTGCTGTAGTTCCTGCTGTAGTTGTAGTTCCTGCTGTAGTTCCAGTTATTCCTGTTGTAGTTCCTGTTGTAGTTGTAGTTCCTGCTGTAGTTGTAGTTCCTGTAGTTCCTGCTGTAGTTTCAGTTGTTCCTGCTGTAGTTCCTTCTGTAGTTGTAGTTCCTGTAGTTCCTGCTGTAGTTTCAGTTGTTCCTGCTGTAGTTCCTTCTGTAGTTGTAGTTCCTGTAGTTCCTGTTGTAGTTCCTGTAGTTCCTGTTCTTCCTCAGGTCTGACCCGTTCCCGTCTTCTGTTCCAGAGCGATCCAGAGTTCGTTCAGTGGAAGAAGGAGCTGACGGAGGCCTTCACGGAGGCCCAGAAGCTTCTGCGTCGCGCCCCCAAAGTTATCGGTAAGGGGCGCGCCGGCGTGGTGGAGCTGTCCAAACCCCCCCTCACACACCGCAACAGCAACGGCCTGTGAACACACACACCTACACATCTATATATGTATAGAACACACACACACTGCACCCCCCATCACTGCTACATCTGACCCAACTCCACCCACCAGCCCCGCCCCCCCACCACACACTCAACACGACGACCAATCAGAAGCTGGATCTGGGATTTGTTTTTATTCTTTGTCGCCTGAGGAAGAGGAGGAGCCTAAAGACAGGAACAGCCCCTCCCTCTCAGTTACTGAAGTGCAGAAAGTGCCAACATGGAGGATTTACTTGAGGAGGAGCTGCCCCCCCCCCCCCCGACCCCTCCCCCATGGATGCAGAAAATAAAAAAACTAAACGACCAGGAAGGACCACAGACTCGGACTGAGTCTAACTGGCTCCCTGCAGCCAGTTACCATGGAGACTGAGATCCCATTGGCTGTCCAGCAGCAGCCGGTTGCCATGGTAACCATGGACAGCAGCGTTACTGTGGTGAATGAAGCAGAGCAGCTCTCTGTTGGTGTCAAGGTTGTTGGGGGGGGGGGGGGGGGCTGTCAATCATCCGCCATCATCACGCACACGCATCCCAGCGGGTTTATGTTCAGGGAGGAGGAGGAGCTGAGGTCCGGTTCAGGAGAAGCCCGCCCTCAAATACAGCATACTTCATTTCCCAGAATTCTCTGCTGCTTTTACGCCTCTGACTCAGCGATGTTACAACATTTAATGTATTTGGCTTTCAAAGTCTCAAACTTCCTCCTGGAGGACGTCCAGACAGGACAGGATCCGGATTAGTGATCCACGATCCGGATTAGTGATCCACAATCCGGATTAGTGATTCACGATCCGGATTAGTGATTCACGATCCGGATTAGTGATCCACGATTCCGATTAATGATCCACGATCCGGATTAGTGATCCACGATTCCGATTAATGATCCACGATCCGGATTAGTCATTCACGATCCGGATTAGTGATCCACGATTCCGATTAATGATCCACGATCCGGATTAGTGATCCACGATTCCGATTAATGATCCACGATCCGGATTAGTGATCCACGATCCGGATTAATGATCCGCGATCCGGATTAGTCATTCACGATCCGGATTAGTGATCCACGATTCCGATTAATGATCCACGATCCGGATTAGTGATCCACGATCCGGATTAATGATCCACGATCTGGATTAGTCATTCACGATCCGGATTAGTGATCCACGATCCGGATTAGTGATTTACGATCCGGATTAGTGATCCACGATCCGGATTAGTGATCCACGATCCGGATTAGTGATCCACGATCAGGATTAGTGATTCACGATCCGGATTAGTGATCCACGATCAGGATTAGTGATTCACGATCCGGATTAGTGATCCACGATCAGGATTAGTGATCCACGATCCGGATTAGTGGTCCACGATCCTGATTAGTGATTTACGATCCGGATTAGTGGTCCACGATCCCGATTAGTGATTTACGATCCCGATTAGTCACGATCCCGATTAGTGATCCACGATCCGGATTAGTGATCCACGATCCGGATTAGTGATCCACGATCCGGATTAGTGATCCACCATCCGGATTAGTGATCCACCATCCGGATTAGTGATTTACGATCCGGATTAGTGATCCACAATTCTGATTAGTGATCCAGGTTACTAGATGGAGGTGTCCACCTGTGAAGGTCCAGGACCTGGACCAGGACCAGGACCGGGGGCTCAGGCAGCTCCTGGTTCTGGAGCCGGAAGAAAGAAGTTTCTAGAAACGTTTGTCTCTCGCTCTCCTGAACCAAAACGAGGCGCTGAGAATGTGGGCGGAGCTTAGTTCCGTCTTCGGTGTTTTAGGGCGGGGCTTAGTTCCGTCTTCGGTGTTTCAGGGCGGGGCTTCCTCCGTCTCGTGTTCAGGTGAGCTGTGAAGTTTACGCTTTTGCTTGAACGTCGTGGAAGTCCAACCGAAGGAGTCGCACAATCGCAGTGTTACGGGGGTGGGGGGGGGGGGTTCAGGGGCGTCTCCATGCAGTACGGCGTCCTCGGCGGTGGCGTCCACTCATCTGCTGAGCTGTGATGTCACTGCGGACGCCTCGTCATCGTCATCTTTGTTTTTGTCGTAGCCTTTTAGCGTGGTGGGAGGGGCAGGGGGAGGGGCCTCATCGTCTTCTAGAGAAACGTCGTCACCTTTCAAGGTGTCTTTTATTTTTGTAAACCAAAATGTTCTTGTTTTTTTTTAATAGTTTTCATTTCTGTTGTTGCACCTTTTTTTAGCCGAGGTCGTGTTACTTAACTGGTGTTTAAATGTGCCAAATAACTGTTGTTGCAGAGTGGGCGGGGCCTGGGCGGCCACGCCCACCCCCAGCGGACTGGTTTCTATTTTGATTTTTATTTTTCACTCACAGACGCTCTGCTCACGTGATTTTAAACGGACGGCATTTACGGAAACAAATCTAAGTATATAAATATATGTGTATATGAACTGAAACGCTGTAGGTTTATTTAAAGACTCGTTGATGTAGAGCAGCGGCGGGGGGGCTCCGACGAGACGTCGCCCCGCCTCCTCCGGGGCGATCTCCGTTCTCGCGCCGGACCCTCGGCGCCGCCATATTTATTGCGTGCGACAGGAAGTCATGTGGTCTCCACCCGCCACCGCCTCGTCTGTCCTCATGTGCCACAAACACAGATACTACTGCTTTGGTTCATGATAATACTGATATATGATTATTATTCAGTGATTACGATAAAGTTTTATTTTATTTCAATGATTCTGGTTCCTCAGACAGGAAGTTGTTGGACTGCTTGTAAAAACAAAAAAAACAGTTGATGAATAAAAATCCTTTTTCCGTGTCGCCTCCTGTCACTTCTTCTTGTCTTTGTTTGGTCACATGACCCCCGCCTGTCTGCTGGTTGCCATGGAACCCAGGTGGTGCGTTAGCTCCGCCCCCTTTCTGAGCAGCTGTTTCACCACAAATAGATCAAAAGTTACTTTTATTAAAAACATGGAATTCAACAAGAGTCTTGATTTTGGAGTTTACTGACGTAAAGATCCAGTTTAGTGAAATTAAGTTGTGATTTTAAAACTAAAAGCTGAAATGTTGTGATTTTAGAACAAAGTTGTTATTTTTCAAATAAAAGCAACAATTGAAAGAAACTGATTTTAGAAATAAACGACTAAATCAAGTTATAATATATTGGTTTTATTTTTCTCTGAACACCTGATGAAGCTTTTTAATGATTAATTAAAACACCTGTGAATAAACATCTGAAACTAAAACTACAGGATTTGAATTAAATCTACCTGTTAATCCACAGACAAAAATGACTAATAATCAATAATGTTTCTTCTATAATCGTTAATTTTTTTTTTAACCAACTATGACATCATTTCATGTTCAGTAGTTCAGGCGTCTCCATCTGGTTCCAGAACATCTGAGGAGGTCTGAACAGTTCTGCTCCAGTTCTGGTTCAGCAGTGATGGACGTTGTTCTAGATGGAAACACCGTCAAACATCTGAAGACCCGGATCAATATTCATTTCAGATCGCTGATCAGTTTTAACAGTCAGTCTCCAGTCTGGAACAGAAATGAGTTAAAACCTCTGGAAACAGCTGGTCTGGTGACGGAAACCTCCAGAAGAAACTGGAGACCTGGACCAGCCTGCAGATGAAACTGATCAGGTAGGTGATCAAACCGATCAGGTAGGTGATCAAACTGATCAGGTAGGTGATCAAACCGATCAGGTAGGTGATCAAACTGATCAGGTAGGTGGTCAAACTGATGATTACGGAACAGAAATGAAGTCTAAATAGTTTAAAACAAGAAAAAACCCCAAGAACCTCAGGCTAACATGTTAGCTGTGAGCAGGTTAATGTGTCAGCAGGCTAAAATGTAATTAGGCTAATACGTTGGCAGGCTAACATGTTAGCTGCAACAGGCTAATGTGTCAGCAGGCTAACATGTAAGCTGTCAGCAAGCTAATGTGGTAGCAGGCTAACATGTTAGCTGCAATAGGCTAATGTGTTAGCAGGCTAACATGTAAACTGTCAACAGGCTAATGTATTAGCAGGCTAACATATTAGTTGCAACAGGCTAATGTGTTAGCAAGCTAACATGTTAGCTGTTGGCAGGCTAATGTGTTAGCAGGCTAACATGTTAGCTGCAATAGGCTAATGTGTTAGCAGACTAACATGTTAGCTGTCAGCAGGCTAGCATGTAATTAGGCTAATATGTTAGCAGGTTAACATGTTAACTGTTGGCAGGCTAATGTGTTAGCAGGCTAATAAATTAGGCTAATTTGTTGGAAGGCTAACATGTTAGCTGCAATAGGCTAATGTGTCAGCAGGCTAATATGTAAGCTGTCAGCAGGTAAATGTGTTAGCAGGCTAACATGTTAGTTGCAACAGGCTAATGTGTAAGCAAGCTAACATGTTAGCTGATGGCAGGCTAATGTGTTAGCAGGCTAACATGTTAGCTGTCAGCAGGCTAGCATGTAATTAGACTAATATGTTAGCAGGTTAACATGTTAACTGTTGGCAGGCTGATGTGTTAGCAGGCTAATAAATAATTAAGCTCATTTGTTGGAAGGCTAACATGTTAGCTGCAACAGGCTAATGTGTCAGCAGGCTAATATGTAAGCTGTCAGCAGGCAAATGTGTTAGGAGGCTAACATGTTAGTTGCAACAGGCTAATGTATTAGCAAACTAACATGTTAGCTGTTGGGAGGCTGATGTGTTAGCAGGCTAACATGTTAGCTGCAATAGGCTAGCATGTAATTAGGCTAATATGTTAGCAGGTTAACATGTTAACTGTTAGCAGGCTAGTAAATAATTAGGCTAATTTGTTGGAAGGCTAACATGTTAGCTGCAACAGGCTAATGTGTCAGCAGGCTAATATGTAAGCTGTCAGCAAGCTAATGTGGTAGCAGGCTAACATGCTAGCTGTAGGCAGGCTAATCTGTTAGCAGGCTAACATGAAATTAGGCAGTGTTGGCAGGCTAAAATGTTAGCTGCAATAGGCTAATGTGTTAGCAGGCTAACATGTAAACTGTCAGCAGGCTAATGTGTTAGCAGGCTAACATGTTAGTTGCAACAGGCTAATCTGTTAGCAGCTAATATGTTAGCATACTAACATAGCTGCAGGTTGTCAGTGTTTCCCTTTTTTCAGAGCTGGAGTGATGAGAAGGTTCTGGAACGTTTGAAATGTCATCTGGTGAAACTCTGGAACATCTGGAGGAAGCAGCTGCTGGTTCAGAGGTTTTCTGGAAGGTTCCAGAGCTTCATTATCAATTATAGAGACCTGATCACAGCTGCTCCTGTGACCCTGAATTAGTCCTAATTAGGTAACTAATTATTTATCAGACAAATGGAGCTTCAACATTTAACTTCATTGTGTCGTTATTTATTTAAAATGAAGCCAGTAAAGAAGAAACGAGTTTATTTCTGCAGCAAACAGAAACTAAAGTTTCCCGTTGATTTGGAGGAAAAAGACAGTTTTCCTTTAAATGCTTTTTCTTTTTTTTTTCCCCTCGTTACAGCCCCCCCCCCCCTCCCCCAGCTGGAGCTGTCAATCACAGCGGACAGCTGCAGAGCTGCACATGTGCAGTGACGTCACGTCCTCGGCGGACAGCTCAGATCTGTTTCTGTCCTCCAGGACGCTGCAGGTCCAACTGGAGACGTTTCAGAAACTAAACGTGAAAAACTGTCCAGTCTGGGATCAAATAAACTGAGTTCCTCTCCAGGTTCTGCCGGAAGACGCACCTGGAAGCTTCAGGTGTGCGCTAACAAGAGCGCCAACAGGGCAAGACATCAGCGTGTGGAGCGGTCGGGCTCTGAGGACGGTGACTGTTCTCCAAACAGGGTGGTGTGGTCGGATATTTATAGCTGCTGGTCCGTCCGCCTGCCGGGTCGCAGCTATTTCTGACTATCTCTGCCCCCCCGCCCCCTCCCCCCTCCCCCCTCCCCCTCCCCCCGGTCTGAGGTGCTGGTGGGACGGCTGGACTTTCATTTAGGCCTCGCAGGACTTTCAACGACTGGATCTTTGGGACGTTTCTGAGGGATTTTCTGCTCCGGTCCACGCTGTCTGAGGTAAAGGTGTCTTTTACGGGCGCTTCGGGCCCCGCGGGGCCCGCTGGACCGGTTCTGGTGGGGCGGGGGGTGAATATATGTCTCAGGTGGCTCCTGACTCTTGTGGGTCGTATATTTGTCCTTTAAAGGTGGTTGACAGTTTAACAGCGAGCTCAGAGGCTCATCTGGGTCATTAAACCCGCCGGACCACCGCCTGTTTGATTCACAGGTTTCAGGGTGAACCGGACCCTGAGCTGCTGTCAGGTACCGGTCCGTCGGGTTTCTGTGGGCCGAGAGTCTCTGAGGTTACAGGAGGAAGCCGAGTCCGAAACGTGAGACACCGAGAAACAAACAAGAATCAAAGCTGAGAGGGTGAAGAAGTCCAGGAGCTCCTGGACCTGCCGGAGTCAGCTGGAGGACCGGGACAACAGGGACCAGTTTTAGGACAACAGGGACCACAGGGACCGGTTTTAGGACAACAGGGACCGGTTTTAGGACAACAGGGACCACAGGGACAACAGGGACCAGTTTTAGGACCACAGGGACCAGTTTTAGGACAACAGGGACAACAGGGACCAGTTTTAGGACAACAGGAGCCACAGGGACCAGTTTTAGGACAACAGGGACAACAGGGACCAGTTTTAGGACAACAGGGACAACAGGGACCAGTTTTAGGACAACAGGGACCACAGGGACCAGTTTTAGGACAACAGGGACAACAGCGACCAGTTTTAGGACAACAGGGACAACAGGGACCAGTTTTAGGACAACAGGGACAACAGGAACCAGTTTTAGGACAGTAAACAGGTTCAGGCTCCTGAACCTGCTGAACTCTGCTGGACGGTTTCCTGGAAACCCGTCACTTCAGTCTCATTTAGTGGATGATCTTTAACAACGAGCATCCTGGTTTATATCAGGACCAGAACTAAGTCTGCTGCTGAACTCATCCTGGTTCTGCTGGTCTGGACCTGAAGAATCCGCCTGGTTCTGCTGGTCTGGACCTGAAGAATCCGTCTGGTTCTGCTGGTCTGGACCTGAAGAATCCGCCTGGTTCTGCTGGACTTTGAGTTCCAGGTTTCAACAGACGCAGAACAGAAAAATGTTTCTCACCAGAGTTGTGATTTTTATAAAAATGTGATTTAAAGGAGAAAAAATTGCTAAAAGACAAAGAAAAGTTTTACAAGATGATTTCATGAAGAAAAATAGTTTTGAGAAGAAAAAAGTTTAAAGTTGAGAAAAATGTTAAAATTTTGTAAAAAAAAAATTTTTTTTTAAAAGATCTAATTTTTGTTTTGTTTTGTTTTTTAATTAAATTTTTATGGAGAAAAAAATGCTTCCGTTGTTAAAGAAAAAATTAACTTTCAGTTTATCACAAAAGACTTTTTCTTGAAAAAAAAAAAATCACAATTTTATGACCAAAAAATGTATAAATTAAAAAGAAAAAAGTTGAATTAATTCTGCATTTGTTCACATAAAGGTTTTACAAGGAAGTTTGAAATTTTAAATTTTATGGAAAATAAGTTTACAATTTTACAGAAATTTTACCTCAAAAGGGATTTTGAGGGAAAAAAATCATGATTTTACAAGAATTAAAATTTTCAGCTGCTGATTTTATAGAAAAACAATTTTCATTAAAAAAACGCGTTTTTTGCCAAAAATGAAAAAGTCGAGGCCTACAAGAGAATTATGTTTGTCGGTAAAAACGTTTCTTTTAAAAGTCCTGATTTGAAGATAAAAGGTTTTGACTTTATGAGAATTTTTGTTTTTGTGGAAGAAAGTGAACTTTAAAGGAAAGAGTTGCAATTTTTACAAAAAGGGTTTTACTTCATCAAAGTCGAGACTTTGCAAGAAAGAAGTTGCAGTTGTCCAGTAAAAAATGTGAAATAAGTTTGGTGTAAAAGGTTGTTTTTCAGAGAAAGGAGGCGTGTGATGTAGGCGGAGCTACAAGTAGACGCATCAGCAGACTGGTTGTCCATCATCCTGCTGGTTCTGAACTGCAGCTCATCATTGGACGCTCCCATATGAGTCAGCGCGTAAAGCCCGCCCCTGCCCTGTTGTAATTGGTTCCTCATGTTTGTGGGGGGAGGAGCAGGAGGTGAAGTCTGGTCACCAGGAGCCTGTTTTAGAAAGAAGCTTCAACAAACTGAGTTCAGTTCAGAAGAGAGTTGGATCAATAAACTCTGAGTTACTGGAGCGATGGAAACACGATAAAAACACGATGGATAGAAGATAAAAACACGATGGAAACACGATGAAACACGATAAAAACAAGATGAATCACGATGAAATGAAGATGGAAACACGATCAAAACACGATGGAAACACAATAAAAACACGATGAAAAGAAGATGAAAACATGATAAAAACGCGATACAAACACGATGAAACACGATAAAAACACGATGAATCACGATGAAAAGAAGATGGAAACACAATAAAAACACAATGGAAACATGATAAAAACATGATGAAAAGAAGATGGAAACACGATCAAAACACGATAAAATCACAATGAAAAGAAGATGGAAACACGATAAAAACACGATGGAAACACGATAAAAACACGATGGAAACATGATGAATCACGATAAAAACATGATGAATCACGATGAAATGAAGATGGAAACACGATCAAAACACGATGGAAACACAATAAAAACCATTGAAAAGATGAAAACATGATAAAAACACGATACAAACACGATGGAAACACGATCAAAACACGATGGAAACACAATAAAAACCATTGAAAAGATGAAAACATGATAAAAACACGATACAAACACGATGGAAACACGATCAAAACACGATGGAAACACAATAAAAACCATTGAAAAGATGAAAACATGATAAAAACACGATACAAACACGATGGAAACACGATAAAAACACAATGGAAACACGATGGAAACATGATGGAAACACGATGGAAACACGATGGAAACACGATACAATCACAATGAAAAGAAGATGGAAACACGATAAAAACACGATGGAAACACGATAAAAACACAATGGAAACACGATGGAAACACGATGGAAACACGATGGAAACATGGAAACACGATAAAATCACAATGAAAAGAAGATGGAAACACGATAAAAACACGATGGAAACACGATAAAAACACGATGGAAACACGATGAATCACGATAAAAACACGATGAATCACGATGAAATGAAAATGGAAACACGATCAAAACACGATGGAAACACAATAAAAACACGATGAAACACGATAAAAACACGATGAATCACGATGAAAACACGATGGAAAGAAGATGGAAACACGATAAAAACACGATGGAAACACGATGGAAAGAAGATGGAAACACGATACAAACACGATGGAAACACGATAAAAACACGATGGAAACACGATAAAAACACGATGGAAAGAAGATGGAAACACGATAAAAACACGATGGAAACACGATGAAAACACGATGGAAAGAAGATGGAAACACGATAAAAACACGATGGAAACACGATATAAAAACACGATGAAAAAAAGAAGATGGAAACACGATAAAAACACGATGAAAAACACGATGGAAACACGATGATGAAAACACGATGGAAAGAAGATGGAAACACGATAAAAACACGATGGAAACACGATAAAAACACGATGGAAACAGATGAAACACGATGGAAACACGATGGAAACACGATAATAAAACACGATGGAAACACGATTAACACGAAAAAACACGATAAAAACACGATGGAAACACGATAAAAACACGATGGAAACACGATGGAAAGAAGATGGAAACACGATACAAACACGATGGAAACACGATAAAATCACGATGGAAACACGATGAAAACACGATGAAAACACGATGGAAAGAAGATGGAAACACGATACAAACACGATGGAAACACGATAAAATCACGATGGAAAGAAGATGGAAACACGATAAAAACATGATGGAAACACGATGAAAACACGATGGAAAGAAGATGGAAACACGATGGAAAGAAGATGGAAACACGATAAAAACACGATGGAAACATGATGAAAACACGATGGAAAGAAGATGGAAACACGATACAAACACGATGGAAACACGATAAAAACACGATGGAAACACGATAAAAACACGATGGAAACATGATGAAAACACGATGAAAACACGATGGAAAGAAGATGGAAACACAATACAAACACGATGGAAACACGATGAAAACACGATGGAAAGAAGATGGAAACACGATGGAAAGAAGATGGAAACACGATAAAAACACGATGGAAACACGATAAAAACACGATGGAAACACGATAAAAACGCGATGGAAAGAAGATGGAAACACGATAAAAACACGATGGAAACATGATGAAAACACGATGGAAAGAAGATGGAAACACGATACAAACACGATGGAAAAACGAAAAAACACGATGGAAAAACACGAAAAACACGATGGAAAGAAGAAGATGGAAACACGATAAAAACACGATGGAAACACGAGATGTGAAAACATGATGGATGGAAAAGAAGATGGAAAACACGATAAAAACACGATGGAAACACGATAAAAACACGATGGAAAGAAGATGGAAAAAAAACACGATAAAAAACACGATGGAACACGATAAAACACGATGAAAACACGATGGAAAGAAGATGGAAACACGATAAAAACACGATGGAAACACGATAAAAACACGATGGAAAGAAGATGGAAACACGATGGAAACACGATAAAAACACGATGGAAACACGATAAAAACACGATGGAAAGAAGATGGAAACACGATAAAAACGACGATGGAAACACGATGAAAACACGATGGAAAGAAGATGGAAAACACGATAAAAACACGATGGAAAACACGATAAAAAACACGATGGAAAGAAGATGGAAACACGAAAAACACGATGGAAACACGATAAAACACGATGGAACACGATAAAAAACACGATGGAAGAAGATGGAAACACGATAAAAACACGATGGAAACACGATGAAAACACGATGGAAAGAAGATGGAAACACGATAAAAACATGATGGAAACACGATAAAAACACGATGGAAACACGATGAAAACACGATGGAAACACGATGAAAACACGATGAAAACACGATGGAAAGAAGATGGAAACACGATACAAACACGATGGAAACACGATAAAATCACGATGGAAAGAAGATGGAAACACGATAAAAACACGATGGAAACACGATAAAAACACGATGGAAAGAAGATGGAAACACGATAAAAACACGATGAAAACACGATGGAAACGCGATGGAAAGAAGATGGAAACAGGATAAAAACACGATGGAAACATGATGAAAACACGATGGAAAGAAGATGGAAACACGATACAAACACGATGGAAACACGATAAAAACACGATGGAAAGAAGATGGAAACACGATACAAACACGATGGAAACACGATAAAAACACGATGGAAAGAAGATGGAAACACGATAAAAACACGATGGAAACACGATAAAAACACGATGGAAAGAAGATGGAAACACGATACAAACACGATGGAAACACGATAAAAACACGATGGAAAGAAGATGGAAACACGATAAAAACACGATGGAAACACGATGAAAACACGATGGAAAGAAGATGGAAACACGATAAAAACACGATGGAAACACGATAAAAACACGATGGATAGAAGATGGAAACACGATAAAAACAAGATACAAACACGATGAAAACACGATGGAAAGAAGATGGAAACACGATAGTTGATGATGTCAACATCTAGATGACGGAGATTACCCAGAATCCTACTTTGATGACTATTTGTTTGAGGAAGAAATCGAATAATATAAAAATAAGAAGTTAATAAAAGAGTTGATCATGAGCCAGATTTCAACCAGACCTCAACCCCGGTCTGGAGCAGAAAACCCCGACCCGAACGGAAACGAAGGAAACTGATGTTTGCAGATCAATAAGATCCAGTAAGATCCAATAAGATCCAGTACAATCCAATAAGATCCAGTAAGATCCAATAGGATCTAGTAAGATCCAGTAAAATCCAATAAGATCCAGTAAGATCCATTAAGATCCAGTAAGAATCAGTAAGATCCAATAAGATCTAGTAAGATCCAATAAGATCCAGTAAGATCCAATAAGATCCAGTAAGATCCAGTAAGATCCAATAAGATCTAGTAAGATCCAGTAAAATCCAATAAGATCCAGTAAGATCCAATAAGATCTAGTAAGATCCAGTAAAATCCAATAAGATCCAGTTAGGTCCAATAAGATCTAATAAGATCCAGTAAGATCCAATTAGATAAAATAAGATCCAGTAAGATCCAGTACAATCCAATAAGATCCAGTAAGATCCAATAAGATCCAGTAAAATCCAATAAGATCCAGTAAGATCAAATAAGATCCAGTAAGATCCAATAAGATCTAGTATGATCCAATAAGATCCAGTAAGATCCAATAAGATCTAGTAAGATCCAGTAAAATCCAATAAGATCCAGTAAAATCCAGTTAGATCCAATAAGATCTAATACGATCCAGTAAGATCCAATTAGATAAAATAAGATCCAGTAAGATCCAGTACAATCCAATAAGATCTAGTAAGATCCAGTACAATCCAATAAGATCTAGTAAGATCCAGTACAATCCAATAAGATCCAGTAAGATCCAGTACAATCCAATAAGATCCAAGAAGATCTAGTAAGATCCAATAAGATCCAGTAAGATCCAGTAAGATCCAATAAGATCCAGTAAGACCCAATAAGACCCAATAAGACCCAATAAGATCCAATACGACCCAATAAGATAGGGTTAGGATTTATCAGTTATCAGAATTCCTGCAACATGAACTGAGAGACAAAACTATCTTTTGTGATCAAACTGTCCTGATGAAACAAACAAACTCTGACTTTGTTGAACTGAACCTGCTCCCATCCAGGTTTAGTCAGTTACCACGGTAACAAACTCCCAGGATGAGTTCGGCTATGAGGACCGCTGAGAACTGAGGCTTCAAGCTCCTCTTTGCTCCTGTGAGTCCAGATGTGGGGCTGGACCAGAACCAGAACCAGGTCCAGAGAAGCTGACCTGATCACCAGCAGGTGTTCCCACCGCTGGAGGAGCTGATGTTTTGGCTGCTTACTGGTCTGGAGCATTCAGGGGTGTGTTGACACAATGCCAAGAGGGTAAGACATCAGCAGTGGTCTCTAACCCGAAACAGTTTCCAGGTGTTGAAAGCACCAGTCGTCGTTTTTAAATGAATAAATCCAGAAAGAAAACAGCCTGACGACTCCTGGAGGACCTTCACAACCACCAACCATGCTGGTCTGCTTGTAGCTCCGCCTACGTCACATGCTTCCTTCCTCTGATTGGTCGGATCATCGTGAAAAATAGCATTTAAAAAAAAAGAATAATATAATAATGACTTTATTCTTTTGAGAAAGAAATTACAGCTCACAAATCTTGACTTATTTCCTCATCAAATTGTTTATTAAGCAAAATTACAACAAAATAAATTTAAATAAAAAAATCACCATTTGGAATCTTTTTTTTAACAATTGGACTAAACAAAACAAACAAAACAAAATGGACTAAAATTGCTTCATCGTTTTTAAAAATGTCAATCAAAGGCATGTTGTTGATATTTATAACAATCAAACCACAATAATTCCTCCAGCTGTTCCTCCAGTTGATCCTCCAGCTGCTCCTCCAGCTGCTCCTCCAGCTGTTACTCCAGCTGTTACTCCAGATGTTCCTCCAGCTGTTACTCCAGGTGTTCCTCCAGCTGCTCCTCCAGCTGCTCCTCCAGCTGATCCTCCAGCTGTTCCTCCAGCTGTTCCTCCAGCTGTTCCTCCAGCTGTTCCTCCAGCTGCTCATCCAGCTGTTCCTCCAGCTGTTCCTCCAGCTGATCCTCTAGCTGCTCCTCCAGCTGTTCCTCCAGCTGCTCCTCCAGCTGCTCCTCCAGCTGATCCTCCAGCTGCTCCTCCAGCTGTTACTCCAGCTGTTACTCCAGATGCTCCTCCAGCTGTTCCTCCAGGTGCTCCTCCAGCTGCTCCTCCAGCTGATCCTCCAGCTGCTCCTCCAGCTGTTCCTCCAGCTGATCCCCTCTGCTCCTCCAGCTGCTCCTCCAGCTGATCCTCTAGCTACTCCTCCAGCTGATCCTCCAGCTGCTCCTCCAGCTGCTCCTCCAGCTGTTCCTCCAGATGCTCCTCCAGCTGATCCTCCAGCTGCTCCTCCAGCTGATCCTCCAACTGTTCCTCCAACTGTTCCTCCAGCTGTTCCTCCAGCTGCTCCTCCAGCTGCTCCTCTAGCTGCTCCTCCAGCTGTTCCTCCAGCTGTTCCTCCAGCTGCTCCTCCAGCTGCTCCTCCAGCTGCTCCTCCAGCTGTTCCTCCAGCTGCTCCTCCAGCTGCTCCTCCAGCTGTTCCTCCAGCTGCTCCTCCAGCTGCTCCTCCAGCTGCTCCTCCAGCTGTTCCTCCAGCTGCTCCTCCAGCTGTTCCTCCAGCTGTCTCCAGTGCCTCCAGCTGATCCTCTAGCTGCTCCTCCAGCTGTTCCTCCAGCTGCTCCTCCAGCTGCTCCTCTAGCTACTCCTCCAGCTGATCCTCCAGCTGCTCCTCCAGCTGCTCCTCCAGATGCTCCTCCAGCTGATCCTCCATCTGCTCCTCCAACTGTTCCTCCAACTGTTCCTCCAGCTGTTCCTCCAGCTGTTCCTCCAGCTGCTCCTCTAGCTGCTCCTCCAGCTGTTCCTCCAGCTGTTCCTCCAGCTGCTCCTCCAGCTGCTCCTCCAGCTGCTCCTCCAGCTGTTCCTCCAGCTGTTCCTCCAGCTGCTCCTCCAGCTGCTCCTCCAGCTGTTCCTCCAGCTGTTCCTCCAGCTGCTCCTCCAGCTGCTCCTCCAGCTGCTCGTCCAGCTGTTCCTCCAGCTGCTCCTCCAGCTGTCCTCCTCCAGCTGCTCCTTCCTCCAGCTGTTCCTCCAGCTGCTCCAGCTCCTCCAGCTGATCCTCCAGCTCCAGCTGCTCCTCCAGCTGCTGCTCCTCCAGCTGCTCCTCCAGCTGTCCTCCAGCTGCTTCCTCCAAGCTGCTCCTCCAGCTGCTCCTCCAGCTGCTTCCTCCAGCTGATCCTCCAGCTGTTCCTCCAGCTGCTCCTCCAGCTGCTCCAGCTGCTCCTCCAGCTGCTCCTCCAGCTGTTCCTCCAGCTGTTCCTCCAGCTGCTCCTCCAGCTGCTTCCTCCAGCTGCTCCTCCAGCTGCTCCTCCAGCTCCTCCAGCTGTCCTCCAGCTGCTCCTCCAGCTGCTCCTCCAGCTGTTCTCCAGCTGTTCCTCCAGCTCCTCCAGCTGCTTCCTCCAGCTGTTTCCTCCAGCTGTTCCTCCAGCTGTTCCTCCAGCTGCTCGTCCAGCTGTTCCTCCAGCTGTTCCTCCAGCTGCTCCTCCAGCTGCTCCTCCAGCTGTTCCTCCAGCTGTTCCTCCAGCTGCTCCTCCAGCTGCTCCTCCAGCTGCTCCTCCAGCTGCTCCTCCAGCTGCTCCTCCAGCTGTTCCTACAACTGTTCCTCCAGCTGCTCCTCCAGCTGCTCCTCCAGCTGTTCCTCCAGCTGATCCTCCAGCTGTTCCTCCAGCTGATCCTCCAGCTGCTCCTCCAGCTGCTCCTCTAGCTCTTCCTCCAGCTGCTCCTCCAGCTGTTCCTACAACTGTTCCTCCAGCTGCTCCTCCAGCTGCTCCTCCAGCTGTTCCTCCAGCTGCTCCTCCAGCTGTTCCTCCAGCTGTTCCTCCAGCTGCTCCTCCAGCTGCTCCTCCAGCTGTTCCTACAACTGTTCCTCCAGCTGCTCCTCCAGCTGCTCCTCCAGCTGTTCCTCCAGCTGCTCCTCTAGCTCTTCCTCCAGCTGCTCCTCCAGCTGTTCCTCCAGCTGTTCCTCCAGAGGTGTTAAGGGTGGAAACAGCAACTCCTGCTGGTGAAACCTGTGAATGACGTGTTTCTCACCTCTGATCTTCTCTCTCTGCTGTTAGGTCACGTGTCCAAGTTCACAGCTCCACCAGCTGACCACAACCGCCACCACGCCTCCCTCAGCCCCCCCACCTCCACCTCCACCTCCACCTCCACCTCCACCCTCTGAGCAACCATGGCGCTGTCTTCACGCTTAAAACTGTGGGAGCAGAAGGGAGGTGCAGAGCTGCATGCTGTCAGAACTAACCCTCTGAGAAGTTACCTGCATGTCTGTGTCCTCAGACTGCAGCTGTCTCTGACATTCCCGCTCCGACGCTCTCGCTCCGACGTTCCCGCTCTGATGTTCCCGCTCCGACACTCCCACTCCGACACTCCCACTCTGACATTCCCACTCTGACATTCCCGCTCTGATGTTCCCGCTCTGACACTCCCACTCCGACGTTCCCGCTCCGACGTTCCCGCTCTGACATTCCCACTCTGACATTCCCGCTCTGATGTTCCCGCTCCGACGTTCTCGCTCTGACGTTCCCACTCCAACGTTCCCGCTCTGACGTTCCCGCTCTGGCTGCTCTGTTTATCATCCTGCATGTTTACTCACCAGATCAGATGCTGTTTTCAGCCTCCAGCTGCTTCCAGCGGAATGACTTCATCCAGAAACCAGTTCACATCCTGCCTCCTCGCATTCCTTCAGTCCTTGTCTGAGTATAGTCTCATATATATATATATATATATATATATATATATATATATATATATATATATATATATATACAGTCATGGAAAAAAAATGATTAGACCACCCTTGTTTTCTTCAGTTTCTTGTTCATTTTAATGCCTGGTACAACTAAAGGTACATTTGTTTGGACAAACATAACGATAACCACAAAGATTGCTCATAAGAGTTTTATTTAAGAGCTGATATCTTACCATTTTCCATGGTTTTCTTGATTATAACCTAAATCACTTAAGTTTTTACATCAATAGCTATGGCGTTTTGTACTGCCAAAAAACACTGCTTTTATGCATTCAGTGTTTTCTTTTCTGTCTGTTTTAGTCACATGATGACGTTTAGTGGTACCAGGTATTAAAATGAACAAGAAAGTGAAGAAAAAATGGTGGTCTAATCATTTTTTCCATGACTGTATATATATATATATATATATATATATATATATATATATATATATATATATATATATATATATATATATATATATATATATATATATATATATATACATATTTCTGAAGGATCTTTGAAGGTCTGAAGGTCGATTTATCCTTTTCTAACCAGACGTTGAGCTGCTGTTTTATAATAAAAAGTAACAATTTTATGTCAAAAAGTTGTGACTTTGATATTTTCTGAAATTTTAAGATGAATTTTTAGTAAAAAAATGTCAGTTTTGCCTAATTTGCAAGTTCACTGTTGTACCAAAAAAAGTCTATATTTTATAACAAAAATGTAACAGTTTTACAAGCAAAGTTAGGATTTCTCATCAATGTGAAATATTTTCAGACAACCAAAATGTACATTTTTCAACACATTCTTTTAATTGCAGTCTCATTAAAGCCTGTCTGTGGAGCAGCGCCTCCTCTGACCACCTGGGGGCAGCAGATAACAGTTAACAGGAAGACTCACTGGTACCTGAAAACATCCCATAGTCATTAACAGCAGACCTGAACGCCCCCATGTGGTCAGAGCTGGTACTGCTGCACACTGACTGGGGCTCATTCAAACTAACACGTCTGCCTGCTGTTTGGGCCCGATCCCATACATCCCATAATGACGTCCCGTTTCCTCCCACCGGTCTGCTTCCATCACTCCAACCACAGATAAAACAGGAGAACAAGCCGGTGCCGGCGACCGTCCCCCCCCCACCACCGCTGTCGGCGCTGCCGGGCGGCTTCCTCAAACAGCTGGTCAGAGACTCAGAGAAGGAAACCAAAACGAAGGAGCCGGAGGCCAAAGAGGACCGAGCGGTGAGTCGTGACCCGCCCCAGACCCTGACCCAGAACAAACCTGATTAGTTTCAGTCCGTTTCATTTAGAGAGCTTCCACGCTTATTGTTCATTCTTTACATGCGTTTTTAAAGTTTCACGTATTGAGTTATTTTTGAAGGGACTTTATTCTTTGGGATAAAGAGAGGATCTATATATGTATGAATATACATTATTTTCTATTTAATAAATTCATATTTTTTATTTATGGATTTCTTTGGAATTATGTCATTTTTATTTTGAGACATGATTTAGTTTGTAATTGTTTTTTCTTTTTTTTTAATGTTATGAACTCATTGGAGCATAGACTTTAAACGTTTATTTTATTTATTCTGTTATGCTATTTGTATTGTTATCTCATTAAAGCCACCCTATGTAGTAACGTTTAATTAAAGCCACCTTATGTAGTAACGTCTCATTAAAGCCACCCTATGTAGTAACGTCTAATTAAAGCCACCTTATGTAGTAACGTCTAATTAAAGCCACCCTATGTAGTAACGTCTCATTAAAGCCACCCTATGTAGTAACGTCTAATTAAAGCCACCTTATGTAGTAACGTCTAATTAAAGCCACCCTATGTAGTAACGTCTCATTAAAGCCACCTGATGTAGTAACGTCTCATTAAAGCCACCCGATGTAGTAACGTCTCATTAAAGCCACCCGATGTAGTAACGTCTAATTAAAGCCACCCTATGTAGTAACGTCTCATTAAAGCCACCCTATGTAGTAACGTCTTATTAAAGCCACCCGATGTAGTAACGTCTCATTAAAGCCACCCTATGTAGTAACGTCTCATTAAAGCCACCCGATGTAGTAACGTCTCATTAAAGCCACCCTATGTAGTAACGTCTCATTAAATCCACTCTATGTAGTAACGTCTCATTAAAGCCACCCGATGTAGTAACGTCTCATTAAAGCCACCCGATGTAGTAACGTCTCATTAAAGCCACCCTATGTAGTAAAGTCTCATTGAAGCCACCCGATGTAGTAACGTCTCATTAAACCCACCTTATGTAGTAACGTCTCATTAACGCCACCTGATGTAGTAACGTCTCATTAAAGCCACCTGATGTAGTAACGTCTCATTAAAGCCACCCTATGTAGTAACGTCTCATTAAAGCCACCCTATGTAGTAACGTCTCATTAAAGCCACCCTATGTAGTAACGTCTCATTAAAGCCACCCTATGTAGTAACGTCTCATATGTAGTAACGTCTCATTAAAGCCACCTATGTAGTAACGTCTCATTAAAGCCACCTCTATGTAGTAACGTCTCATTAAAGCCACCCGATTGTAGTAAACGTCTCATTAAAGCCACCCTATGTAGTAACGTCTCATTAAAGCCACCCTATGTAGTAACGTCTCATTAAAGCCACCTGATGTAGTAACGTCTCATTAAAGCCACCCGATGTAGTAACGTCTCATTAAACCCACCCTATGTAGTAACGTCTCATTAAAGCCACCTGATGTAGTAACGTCTCATTAAAGCCACCCGATGTAGTAACGTCTCATTAAACCCACCTTATGTAGTAATGTCTCATTAACGCCACCTGATGTAGTAACGTCTCATTAAAGCCACCCTATGTAGTACTGTCTCATTAAAGCCACCTTCCAGAAGGTCTTACTGGTTCTGGTTTCCATCTTCAGCCCAACAAGCTGAGCGACAACCTGGTCCAGCAGTTCCTGTTGCCGGACCAGACTCCGCCCATCCTGGAGGCGGAGATGTCCCTGCGGGCCGAGCAGCTGCTCAGCAGCAGCAAACAGAAGAGGGCCGACTCGGCCCAGTCCTCGTCGGACGGCCGGTCCTCGTCCCAGCGCCGCGTCCTGAGCCCCGACCCGGACCAGAAACCGGAAACCAGGCGGGACGCGACGCCAGAACCGCCGAGGCAGAAACAGGCGGAAATGACCAGAACGCTGCTGGCAGAGGAAAAGAAGAAGAAGGAGGCGGGGCCAGTGGAGAAGAAGAAGGAGGCGGGGCCGGTGGAGAAGAAGAAGGAGGCGGGGCCAGTGCAGAAGAAGAAGAAGGAGGAGGGGGTGGAGCAGAGGCGGGACCCGGAGGGAAGACAGGATGACGAAGGGATGAAGGAGGACGACAAGAGGAAGGTAGTGACGTCATTTACAGACGACAGGAAACATTTCTGACCTCACAGGTTCAAGCTCCGCCTTCATTTCATCCATGTTAAACGTTTGTGATGTCAGAAGGTCACATGACCTCATAAACCCGTCGCTCTGACGTGAAGAAAAGATCTGAAATAGAAACGTTACATTTGTTACAACTTTGAAACAAAATCACAGTTTTATGAAATATTTAGTCAAAAACACCGAAAATGTTACGACAAAAACTTAAGTCAAAAAGTTACAAAATGGATGAATGGATGGATAGATGGATAATAGATGGATGGATGGATGGATGAGGGATGGATGGATAGATGGATAAGTGGATGGATGGATGGAGGGATAGATAGATAGACAGACAAACAGACAGATGGATGTCCATCTGTGGAGGACAGATAGATGGATGTCCAGATGTCCATGTGTGGAGGACAGATAGATAAATGGGTGTCCATCTGTGGAGGACAGATAGATAGATGGACATCCATCTGTGGAGGACAGATAGATAGATGGATGTCCATCTGTGGTGGACAGATAGATAGATAGATGTCCATCTGTGGAGGACAGATAGATGGATGTCCATCTGTGGAGGACAGATAGATGGACATCCATCTGTGGAGGACAGATAGATAGATGTCCATCTGTGGAGGACAGATAGATAGATGGACATCCATCTGTGGAGGACAGATAGATGGATGTCCATCTGTGGAGGACAGATAGATAGATGGACGTCCATCTGTGGTGGACAGATAGATAGATGGACGTCCATCTGTGGTGGACAGATAGATAGATGGATGTCCATCTGTGGAGGACAGATAGATAGATGGATGTCCAGATGTGGAGGACAGATAGATGGATGGATGTCCAGATATCCATCTGTGGAGGACAGATAGATAGATGGATGTCCATATGTGGAGGACAGATAGATAGATAGATGTCCATCTGTGGAGGACAGATAGATAGATGGACATCCATCTGTGGAGGACAGATAGATAGATGGACGTCCATCTGTGGTGGACAGATAGATAGATGGACGTCCATCTGTGGTGGACAGATAGATAGATAGATGTCCATCTGTGGAGGACAGATAGATAGATGGACATCCATCTGTGGAGGACAGATAGATAGATGGACGTCCATCTGTGGTGGACAGATAGATAGATGGACGTCCATCTGTGGAGGACAGATAGATAGATAGATGTCCATCTGTGGAGGACAGATAGATAGATGGACGTCCATCTGTGGTGGACAGATAGATAGATGGACGTCCATCTGTGGAGGACAGATAGATGGACATCCATCTGTGGAGGACAGATAGATGTCCATCTGTGGAGGACAGATAGATAGATGGATGTCCATCTGTGGAGGACAGGGGTCTGATGTCTCAGTCTGGTCCCTCAGGTCCTTCTTCTCTGTTCCAGGTCCCAGATGTTTGGTATGAAGCTGGACCTGTCTGGTTCGTCCACAAGGAGGGATTCACCCGCGGTGAGATCTATCTATCTATCTATCTATCTATCTATCTATCTATCTATCTATCTATCTATCTATCTATCTATCTATCTATCTATCTATCCTCCATTGTCCTCCACAGCTGTGCAGCTGAAGCCAGATGAAGGAACCCCGGAGCTTCCAGATGGAGCAGTGAGGGTTCGTCTGGAGACCGACGGGTCTCTGCAGGACGTCAGCAAGTATGAGGTTGAGAAGGTACGTCTGCTCTGACGGGTTCAGGTGTGATAGTCAGACAGCTGCAGGAGCTCCAGCTGCAGGAGCTCCAGCTGCAGGGAGATCCAGCTGCAGGAGCTCCAGCTGTCTGGTCTCCAGTCTCCAGTAGGATGAAGTGGTGCTAGAAGGTTAGCTGTACCGGCTCCACCCACCAGCTGCTGGAGGTTCAGTCAGGTGTGTTCTGCTCCACAGTGTAACCCTCCAGAACTGGACCTGTGTGAGGACCTGAGCGACCTCCAGAGCGTGAATGAATGTGGAGTCCTGCAGACGCTGACCAGCCGGGCCAAAGCCAGCATGGCGCTGACCCACGCCGGACCGAACCTGGTCAGCTTCTGGCCCCCCGTAGAGACGCACAGCAAGGTGAGATCAGATGCTCTATGAGACGCTCTATCAGACGCTCTAGCACTAAATATATCTGTCGCTGTATGAGACGCTCTATGAAACGCTCTGCCGCTTTATCAGTCGCTCTATTAGACGTTCTGTCACTCTGTCAGACGCTCTATCTGTCGCTCTATGAGATGCTCTATGAGATGCTCTATCTATCGCTCTCTGATGCTCTATCAGACGCTCTATCAATCGTTCTATCTGATGCTCTATCAGATGCTCTATGAGATGCTATATCTGTCACTCTATCAGATGCTCTGCCTGTTGCTCTATCAGTCACTCAATCAGTCGCTCTATCAGTCGCTCTATCAGATGCTTTATCTGTCACTCTATCAGATGCCTTATCTGTCGCTCTATCAGATGCTCTATCAGACGCTCTATGAGATGCTCTATCAGTCGCTCTATTAGATGTTCTGTCCCTTTATCAGACGCTCTATCTGTCGCTTTATCAGTCGCTCTATCAGTCGCTCTATCAGTTGCTCTATCAGTTGCTCTGTCGCTCTATCTGTCGCACTATCTGACACTGATTGATAGATGAGAAATTGTTGGTTTTCATTGTAAAATGCTCCCACTGATGCTCTACTGGATGCTCTGTTTGATTCTGTACTGGGTGCTCTGTTCAATGCTCTTTTGGATTCTCTCCTAGATGCTCTCTTGATGCTCTACTAGATGCTCTGTTTGATTCTGTTCTGGGTGCTCTGTTCAATGCTCTTTTGGATGCTCTACTTGATGCTCTCCTAGATGATCTCTTGGTGCTCTGTTTGATGCTCTGCTGGATGCTCTGTTTGATTCTGTTCTGGGTGCTCTGTTCAAGGCTCTTTTGGATGCTCTACTTGATGCTCTCCTAGATGATCTCTTGGTGCTCTGTTTGATGCTCTACTAGATGCTCTGTTTGATTCTGTACTGGGTGCTCTGTTCAATGCTCTTTTGGATGCTCTACTTGATGCTCTCCTAGATGCTCTCTTGGTGCTCTGTTTGATTCTGTACTGGATGCTCTGTTTGATTCTGTACTGGGTGCTCTGTTCGATGCTCTTTTGGATGCTCTACTTGATGCTTTCTTGGTGCTCTGTTTGATGCTCTACTAGATGCTCTGTTCGATGCTCTGCTGGATGCTCTACCAGTCCAGGGGTCTGCAGCAGCTCCCTACAGGTGCTCCTCTCTCAGGACAGGTGGTGGTAGAACTGATATCAGAAACAGTCTTGTTGTGAAACATGATCTCATTCCTGACACTGAGATGAACGTGAAGACGTCTGTATTTGGATCCACGTACTGATGTGAGCAGGTTTTGTCCAACAGGAGCTACATCAGATCTAAATATTAGTTACCTCTCCCAGAATGCAACTGGGGTCCTGATTAGCTTGTTCAGAACGCCGCTGCACGCTTTTTAACTAATACCCGACGTCAGGAACACATAACTCCAGTTTTATTTGCTCTTCACTGGCTTCCTGTTTCTTTTAGAATTGATTTTAAAATGTTAATCTTTGTTTTTAAAGCCCTCAATGGGCTTGCCCCTCTCTATTTATGTGAACAAGTGCGTGTTCAGAACTCCACTAGAGGTCTACGGTCCTCAAACCAGCTCTTTCTGGAAGTCCCCAGAACCAGGACTAAACTCTGGGGTGATCGGGTCTTCTCAGTTGCTGGACCCAGACTCTGGAATAAGCTGCCCCCAGAAATGCGCACTATCACTGACTTTGGGGTTTTTAAATCCAGACTTAAAACCTATTTATTTAGACTGGCTTTTAATACACAGTATTGATGTGAGATATTTTTAATTTAATTTTAATTATATTGTTATGTTGATTTTAAAGTGTTTTGTTTTAATGTTTTAATGTTTTAATGCGGATTTTAATGGAAAGCACTTTGGTCACCTTGTGTGTTGAAAAGGGCTCTACAAATAAACATTGATTGATTGATTGATTGATCTGGAGAAGATCTGCAGAAACATTTAATAGGTTTTTATTTTATTTTAGAAGCTGAGGCTGAGCTGGTGTAGTTGTTTTATGTTCAGGCTCCATGGTTGATGGGGTCAGAGGTCAGAGGTCAGGGGTCAGAGGTCAGGGCTGTACGTGGCTGAGGGGAAAACAAGAGGATGACATCACACTGAAATGGACTTAAGTCAAAATGAAATACAACCTGGTCTGTTTATATATTTAATATTTTTAAGTTCTCAGGCTGCAGCTCTACATTTTTATTTATTTCAAAGTGGGCTGCGTTTTATTTGATCAATGTTCTATAAATAAGGGAACGACTCAAACAGACCTGCATGTATCTCTACACATGTCAGTGTTTTTCTCTCGTCTTTCTAAAGATTGAATATATTTACTGTCATTAGTTGATCAGAATCTGTCCTGGTTCTGATCCCAAACATCTAAACTCTATAAGAGTTTAAGATTTTTATTTGTTCTAACGTGTCAACAGTTTTCTGTTTGTTCTTCTATAATTCCTTAAATGAAACAAACTTTAGTTCTTTTACAAAAGATGACAAAAATAAAACTGGAAATGAACATTTGGACAGTAGAGCTGGGTGAGCCCTGGACTGGACGCTCTGTTGGATGCTCCGTTGGACGCTCGGCTGGATACTCTGATGGACGCTCTTATGGATGCTCTGATGGATGCTCTGATGATCTGCTGGATGTTCTGCTGGAAGCTTTTCTGGATGCTCTGTTGGACGCTCCGCTGGACGCTCCGCTGGACGCTCCGCTGGACGCTCCGCTGGATGTTCTGCTGGACGCTCTGCTAGACACTCTGCTGGACACTCTGCTGGATTCTCTGATGGACGCTCCGCTGGATGTTCTGCTGGACACTCTGCTGGATTCTCTGATGGACATTCCGCTGGACGCTCTGCTGGACACTCTGCTGGACACTCTGCAGGACACTCTGCTGGAAGCTCTGCTGGATGTTCTGCTGTGCTCTGATGGACGCTCTTATGGATGCTCTGTTTGATGATCTGCTGGACACTCTGCTGGACGCTCTGCTGGACATTCCGCTGGACGCTCTGCTGGACACTCTGCTGGACACTCTGCAGGACACTCTGCTGGAAGCTCTGCTGGATGTTCTGCTGTGCTCTGATGGACGCTCTTATGGATGCTCTGTTTGATGATCTGCTGGACACTCTGCTGGATGCTCTGCTGGATGCTCCGCTGGATGCTCCGCTGGATGTTCTGCTGGACGCTCCGCTGGATTCTCCGCTGGATGCTCCGCTGGATGCTCCGCTGGATGTTCTGCTGGACGCTCTGCTGGATGCTCCGCTGGATGTTCTGCTGGACGCTCTGCTGGACGCTCTGCTAGACACTCTGCTGGACACTCTGCTGGATTCTCTTATGGACGTTCCGCTGGATGTTCCGCTGGACGCTCCGCTGGACGCTCCGCTGGACGTTCTGCTGGACACTCTGCTGGACGCTCTGCTGGACGCTCCGCTGGACGCTCCGCTGGACGTTCTGCTGGACGCTCTGCTGGACACTCTGCTGGACGCTCTGCTGGACGTTCCGCTGGACGCTCTGCTGGACACTGCTGGACACTCTGCTGGACGCTCTGCTGGACACTCTGCTGGACGCTCTGCTGGACACTGCTGGACACTCTGCTGGACGCTCTGCTGGACGTTCCGCTGGACGCTCTGCTGGACACTGCTGGACACTCTGCTGGACGCTCTGCTGGACGCTCTGCTGGACACTCTGCTGGACACTCTGCTGGATGTTCTGCTGGACGTTCCGCTGGACGCTCTGCTGGACACTGCTGGACACTCTGCTGGACGCTCTGCTGGACATTCCGCTGGACGCTCTGCTGGACACTCTGCTGGACACTCTGCTGGACGCTCTGCTGGACACTCTGCTGGACGCTCTGCTGGACGCTCTGCTGGATGTTCTGCTGTGCTCTGATGGACGCTCTTATGGATGCTCTGCTGGATGCTCTGCTGGACGTTCCGCTGGACGTTCCGCTGGACGCTCCGCTGGACGCTCTGCTGGATGTTCTGCTGGACGCTCTGCTAGACGCTCCGCTGGACGCTCCGCTGGACGCTCCGCTGGACGCTCCGCTGGACACTCTGCTGGATTCTCTGATGGACGTTTTGCTGGACGTTCCGCTGGACGCTCCGCTGGACGTTCTGCTGGACGCTCTGCTGGATGCTCTGCTGGATGCTCTGCTGGATGTTCTGTGCTCTGATGGACGCTCTTATGGATGCTCTGTTTGATGATCTGCTGGACACTCCGCTGGACGCTCTGCTGGACGTTCCGCTGGACGCTCTGCTGGACACTCTGCTGGACACTCTGCTGGATGTTCTGCTGGATGTTCTGCTGTGCTCTGATGGACGCTCTTATGGATGCTCTGCTTGATGCTCTGCTGGACACTCTGCTGGACGCTCTAATCGACGCTCTAATGGACACTCTTATGGACGCTCTGCTGGATGCTCTTCTCTGTCGTGGTGTTTTCACCACGTCAGCATTTCTTCTGAACTTTTGTGGTTTTCATTCTTTAGTTTTGAAGTTTGAACTAGAGGTCTTCAGTAACTGAACTTGTCGTAACGTCATTTCAGTCTTTAATCTTTAATCATCGTTTCCTTCCTCTTTGACTCTTTCAGACTCCGAAGTCGCGACGAGGGGAGTCGGTGTGGGACGCCCCCCCCGCCCTGGCAGATCTGGTCCAGCGGGTTTACACCTCCATGGTGGGAACCAGGAGAGACCAGAGTGTGTGTGCGCTGGGACGCAGCGGGACCGGGAAGACCACGGCGTCTCAGGCTTTCACGCTAGCGCTGCTGAAACGAGCAGGAACCGCCGGACCGAAGATCAGCGGTGAGGAGGCGCCCTGAAAACCAGCTTTTATTCTAGATTATTTATATATATACATGGATGGATATTATTTATATCATATATTCAGGTTCAGGTTCTGATTCAGATTCAGATTCAGGTTCAGGTTCAGGTTCAGGTTCAGGTTCATATTCAGATTCAGGTTCAGATTGAGGTTCAGATTCAGGTTCAGATTCAGGTGCAGGTTCAGGTGCATATTTAGGTTCAGGTTGAGATTTATATTCAGGTTTGGGTTCAGGTTCAGGTTCATCTTCAGATTCAGGTTGAGGTTCAGATTTATTTTCAGGTTCAGGTCCACCTTCAGGTTCAGGTTCAAGTCGAGGTTCAGGTCCATCTTCAGATTCAGGTCCATCTTCAGGTTTAGGTCCATCTTCAGGTTCAGATTCAGGTTCAGGTTCATATTCAGGCGCAGGTCCATCTTCAGGTCCATCTTCAGGTTCAGGTCCAGGTCCATCTTCAGGTTCAGGTTCAGGTCCATCTTCTGGTTCAGATTCAGGTTCATATTCAGGTTCAGATTCAGGTTCAGGTTCAGATTCAGATTCAGGTTGAGGTTCAGATTTATATTCAGGTTCAGGTCCACCTTCAGGTTCAGGTTCAAGTCGAGGTTCAGGTCCATCTGCAGGTTCAGGATCAGATTCAGGTCCATCTTCAGGTCCATCTTCAGGTTCAGGTCCAGATCCATCTTCAGGTTCAGGTTCAGGTCCATCTTCAGGTTCAGATTCAGGTTCATATTCAGGTGCAGGTCCATCTTCAGGTCCATCTTCAGGTTTAGGTCCATCTTCAGGTTCAGGTCCAGGTCCATCTTCAGGTTCAGGTTCAAGTCCATCTTCTGGTTCAGATTCAGGTTCAGGTTCAGATTCAGGTTCAGGTTCAGGTTCAGGTCCATCTTCAGGTTCAGGATCAGGTTCAGGTCCAGGTTCAGGTCCATCTTCATATTCATATTCAGATTCAGATTCAGGTTCAGGTTCAGGTTCAGGTTCAGGTTCAGGTCAGTTGGGAGGCCCATCTCAGAGCCTCTGGGCCTCACTGAAGATGTTAGATGTTGAAGTCCACGGCAGCAGAAGACTGAACCATCCTCATTGTGAAGCACGGCAGTGGAGCTGTTATGATGTGGTTTGTTTCTCCAGTGGAGCGCGTCCAGGCCATGTTCACCATCCTGAGGTCTTTCGGCTGCGTGGGCTCCCCCCTCAGCGACGCCTCGTCTCGGTTCGCTACCGTCTTCTCTCTGGACTTCAACCACGCCGGCCAGGCCGCCGCCGGACACCTGCAGGTACGCAGCGCTTCGTGTCCCGATCCGCCAAACATGGCCGCTCACAAGTTCACCCTCGTCCTCCTTTTGTCTGCTGTGTCCTCTTCCATCAGACCATGATGCTGGACAAGTGGAAGGTGTGCCAGAGAACTGCAGGAGAAACCAACTTCCTGGTCTTCTCCCAGATGCTGGCGGGACTCGGCACAGAGATGAGGTCAGAACTGTTTTAACACGTTGTCTCCTGCAGTTTTAACTGGTCCTGAACAACGTCCCGTCTCTGATTGTCCCCCAGGACAGAACTGCAGCTGCACCAGATCCCAGAATCCAACTCCTTTGGCATCGTTCATCCCACCAAGGTCAGTCAAGCTCCCAGTAGAGCTCCCAGTCCAGTCTTGGTAGTGTCCTGGTACCTGGTCCCCAGGTGTCCTGTTACCTGGTTCCCAGGTGTCCTGATACCTGGTTCCCAGGTGTCCTGATACCTGGTCCGCAGGTGTCCTGATACCTGGTCGCCAGGTGTCCTGATACTTGGTCCCCAGGTGTCCTGGTACCTGGTCCACAGGTGTCCTGATACCTGGTCAGCAGGTGTCCTGATACTTGGTCCCCAGGTGTCCTGATAGTTGGTCCGCAGGAGTCCTGGTACCTGGTCCGCAGGTGTCCTGATACCTGGTCAGCAGGTGTCCTGATACTTGGTCCCCAGGTGTCCTGATACCTGGTCCGCAGGTGTCCTGATATTTTGTCCGCAGGAGTCCTGGTACCTGGTCCACATTAGTCCTGGTACCTGGTCCGCAGGTGTCCTGGTACCTGGTCCACATTAGTCCTGGTACCTGGTCCACAGTAGTCCTGGTACCTGGTCCGCAGGTGTCCTGGTACCTGGTCCGCAGGTGTCCTGTTACCTGGTCCGCAGGTGTCCTGATACCTGGTCTGCAGGTGTCCTGATACCTGGTCCGCAGGTGTCCTGTTACCTGGTCCGCAGGTGTCCTGATACCTGGTCCGCAGGTGTCCTGATACCTGGTCCGCAGGTGTCCTGTTACCTGGTCCGCAGGTGTCCTGATACCTGGTCGCCAGGTGTCCTGATACCTGGTCCCCAGGTGTCCTGATACCTGGTCTGCAGGTGTCCTGATATCTTGTCCGCAGGAGACGTGGTACCTGATCCACAGGTGTCCTGATACATGGTCCGCAGGTGTCCGCAGGTGTCCTGATACCTGGTCCGCAGGTGTCCTGATATCTTGTCCGCAGGAGTCCTGGTACCTGATCCACAGGTGTCCTGATACCTGGTCTGCAGGTGTCCGCAGGTGTCCTGATACCTGGTCCGCAGGTGTCCTGATACCTGGTCCACAGGTGTCCTGATACCTGGTCCACAGGTGTCCTGGTACCTAGTCCTCAGGTGTCCTGGTACCTGGTCCCCAGGTGTCCTGGTACCTGGTCGGCAGGTGTCCTGGTACCTGGTCGGCAGGTGTCCTGATACCTGGTCCGCAGGTATCCTGGTACCTGGTCCGCAGGTGTCCTGATACCTGGTCGGCAGGTGTCCTGATAGTTGGTCAGCAGGTGTCCTGATACCTGGTCCGCAGGTGTCCTGATACTTGGTCCCCAGGTGTCCTGATACCTGGCCCGCAGGTGTCCTGGTACCTGGTCCACAGGTGTCCTGATACCTGGTCCCCAGGTGTCCTGATACCTGGTCCGCAGGTGTCCTGATATCTTGTCCGCAGGAGACCTGGTACCTGATCCACAGGTGTCCTGATACCTGGTCCGCAGGTGTCCGCAGGTGTCCTGATACCTGGTCCGCAGGTGTCCTGATATCCTGTCCGCAGGAGTCCTGGTACCTGATCCACAAGTGTCCTGATACCTGGTCCGCAGGTGTCCTCAGGTGTCCTGATACCTGGTCTGCAGGTGTCCTGATACCTGGTCTGCAGGTGTCCGCAGGTGTCCTGATACCTGGTCCGCAGGTGTCCTGATACCTGGTCCACAGGTGTCCTGATACCTGGTCCACAGGTGTCCTGATACCTGGTCGGCAGGTGTCCTGATACCTGGTCTCCAGGTGTCCTGGTACCTGATCCACAGGTGTCCTGATACCTGGTCCGCAGGTGTCCTGATACCTGGTCCACAGGTGTCGTGATACCTGGTCCACAGGTGTCCTGATACCTGGTTGGCAGGTGTCCTGATACCTGGTCCACAGGTGTCCTGGTACCTGGTCCCCAATGACCTGGCGGAAGGGGAGGGGTAGTGGGGTGTAGCATCAGTTGGTAGAACATTCAGTTCTAGCTGAGACCAGCATCCTTCTGAGGAGACTCAGGGGAGTCGGTCAGACAGCAGTAACAGTTGAGGGTCAGACTGACTCCAGTAGCTTCAGTCTCCTCCAGAGTCCTCCAGAGTTCTTCTCCATCCTGTCAGTGAGGTCCAGAACCACAGCTAGTCTGAGGTTCTGTTCAGGAACCACATCTCCTGCGTGTCTCAGGTCTGTCTCATCTCTGTCCGTCTCTCAGGTTGAGGAGAAGCAGCGCGCGTCTGTCGCCTTCGCCAAGCTGCTGGCTGCCATGGAAACACTGGGGTTCTCCGCCGGCGAGCAGAAGGCCATCTGGCACGTTCTGGCCGCCATTTACCATCTTGGAGCTGCTGGAGCCTGCAAAGGTAACGCTGATTTACCTTCACCGTCACACGCAGAGCTTTCACGTCCATTTGTTGTAAAGAGAACTGTCCAACATGGCCGCCACACAAGGTGAACGCCCAAAAATGAGCAGGTGACCTCCAGGTGTCACTGATGACTTGTTTCTGTCTCTGCAGTCGGCAGGAGGCAGTTCCTGAACTTTGACAGCGCTCAGGCGGCCAGCAGCGTGCTGGGATGTGACTCAGAGGAGCTGCAGACCGCCGTCTTCAAACACCACCTGAGGCAGCTGCTGCAGCAGGCCACTGGGGGGGGAGGAGGAGGAGGAGGAGGAGGAGGAGGGAGGAACGAGCCGGAGGAGGGTGAGGAGAAGCTCTGACTGCAGGAGTCACTGCAGGAGCCACTGCAGGAGTCACTCTAGGAGTCATTGCAGGAGTCACTGCAGGAGTCACTGTAGGAGTCACTGTAGGAGTCACTGTAGGAGTCACTGCAGGAGTCACTGTAGGAGTCACTGTAGGAGTCACTGTAGGAGCCACTGCAGGAGTCGATGCAGGAGTCACTCTAGGAGTCATTGCAGGAGTCACTGTAGGAGCCACTGCAGGAGTCACTGTAGGAGTCACTGCAGGAGTCACTGCAGGAGTCACTGCAGGAGTCACTGTAGGAGTCACTGCAGGAGTCACTGTAGGAGTCACTCTAGGAGTCACTGCAGGAGTCACTGCAGGAGTCACTGCAGGAGTCAATCCAGGAGTCACTGTAGGAGTCACTGCAGGAGTCACTGCAGGAGTCACTCTAGGAGTCATTGCAGGAGTCACTCTAGGAGTCACTGCAGGAGTCACTGCAGGAGTCACTGCAGGAGTCAATCCAGGAGTCACTGCAAGAGTCACTGCAGGAGTCAATCCAGGAGTCACTGTAGGAGTCACTGCAGGAGTGACTGTAGGAGTCACTGCAGGAGTCACTGTAGGAGTGACTGTAGGAGTTACTGCAGGAGTCACTGCAGGAGTCACTGCAGGAGTCACTGCAGGAGTCACTGTAGGAGTCACTGCAGGAGTCACTGCAGGAGTCACTGTAGGAGTCACTGCAGGAGTCACTCTAGGAGTCATTGCAGGAGTCACTGTAGGAGCCACTGCAGGAGTCACTGTAGGAGTCACTGTAGAAGTCACTGTAGGAGTCACTGCAGGAGTCACTGTAGGAGTCACTCCAGGAGTCACTGTAGGAGTCACTGCAGGAGTCACTGCAGGAGTCACTCCAGGAGTCACTGCAGGAGTGACTGCAGGAGTCACTGCAGGAGTCACTGTAGGAGTCACTGCAGGAGTCAGTGCAGGAGTCAGTGCAGGAGTCACTGCAGGAGACACTGCAGGAGTCACTGTAGGAGCCACTGTAGGAGTCACTGTAGGAGTCACTGTAGGAGTCACTGCAGGAGTCAGTGCAGGAGTCACTGCAGGAGACACTGCAGGAGTCACTGTAGGAGTCACTGTAGGAGTCACTGCAGGAGTCAGTGCAGGAGTCACTGCAGGAGACACTGCAGGAGTCACTGTAGGAGCCACTGTAGGAGTCACTGTAGGAGTCACTGTAGGAGTCACTGCAGGAGTCGCTGTAGGAGTCACTGTAGGAGTCACTGCAGGAGTCACTGCAGGAGTCACTGTAGGAGTCACTGTAGGAGTCACTGCAGGAGTCACTGCAGCCTGGTGGAACAAACACTCACAAGGGACGCCAGACCCAAAACAAAATCTGGCTTGTCACTGCAGGGCCTACTGTAGCTCTGAGGGGCCACCTGTTGGGTCCTGGTCCTGTGGGGTCCTGTTGGGTCCTAGTGCTGTTGAGTCCTGGTCCTGTCCAGTCTGACTGTCTCTTCTGGTGTGTCCAGGTCCTCGTCTGACGGCGGTTCAGTGTGTGGAGGGGATGGCAGCTGGACTCTACGAGGAGGTCTTCATGGCCGTCGTGTCCCTCATCAACAGGTTTGGATGCTTCTACGTCAGTGGTCCTCAGTCCAGGTCCTCAGTCCAGGTCCTCAGTCCGGGTCCTCAGTCCAGGTCCTCAGTCCAGGTCCTCAGTCCAGGTCCTGGTGGGCTGCTGGCCTGCAGGCTTTAGGTGTTCCAATGTTCCACCGGATCCACATGAACGGGTCGTTACAGACTCGTGAAGACCTGGAGTACCAGCGTCATCTGCTAAATCTAGAAACAGAAAAGTGGATGTTGGTATTAAACAAGAACGACCTCAGATGAACAAAATCAACAAAACTGTAATTATAGAATAATAGAAGTAACTAGAAAATTTCGGAGAAATTTTGAGGCGTGGCCAATTAAGCCGCCAATTAAGCCGCCCGTCAGCCAAACCAGAGTGGCCTGCAGAGTCCTGACCAAAACCTGATAGAAGACTTCTGGGATATTGACCTTCTGGGCCAACATCAGTGTGTGACCTCAGAAATGCACTTCTGGAAGAATGGTCCAAAATCCCCATTAAACACACTTCCTGGAAGTGTTCATGCTGCAAAGGGTGGAGCCACATCATATTGATAAGGAATGGGATGAACTAAAGCTCATATGTGAGTCAAGGCTGTGATCATTCTCATAATATATCATATACTGTGCCTGAAGAACAGGCAGAGAAAGGGGCGGGGCTTCAGGGGAGGCAGTCACATGTGCGGCTCCTCCTGCGTGTGTATGTGTGTCTGTGAGAGGGGGAGAGAGAAAAAAAAGGCAGCGACCTCCTAATTACACTGTCCAGTCAGTCCAAACCTGGATTTCTGTGTCCGAACAAACAGCTGTAATTCAAAAGCTGAATAAGTTTTTGAAAAAATTCTTGAACCGGAAGTGCCACAAGGCTTTCAGCTACACACAGATATATTTCTTATTTCGTCAATGTTTTCCGTTTTTAAACTAGAGCAGTTTTAAAAAGTATAAATTTATCATCTGGAGCTGGCAGCCTGTATATTCTGTAAAAATCCGATTTTCCATGTCCCGAACAAACTGCTGTAATTCAAAAACTAAATAAGTTTTTGAAAAAATTCTTGAACCGTGAGCGCCACAAGGCTTTCAGGATTCCAGGGATATATTTCTTGCTTCTCAAATGTTTACGGTTTTTAAATTACGGCAGAGTGTAAAAACATGAAAGTTTTTCTTGTCAGACGAGAGAAATCAGAAATGTCCCCATTGAAATACAATGGAGCCGGGAAGGACCAGCTTGAACTCTAGGTTGATTTGACAGAAAACTAAACACCACACAGACACAAAAGTCACATCATCTGAAAGAGGACAAAAATGCCTACGTTTTGATGTATAATTTATGTAGGTTGAGCAAAAGGAGTGGACGTGAAAGAGGAAAAGGCAGTTTTAATTTTTTTTTTCTTCTCTCCTCTGAGCTAGAGTGCGTGATGACATCACTAGAGTGAGGAGGGTTTTTTGAAGATTTTGTAAAAATCATAAAACGTAAATCGCGATTTCTCAAAGACCGTAAATCACAACAATACACGGCTTCAGTATGTCATAGGTCAAAGTCTTGTGACCCGTTTAAACTTCGAATGGTGTCTCTGTGATGAAATATGGCCGTGCTAGACAGGTCCAAAAAGGGGTGGGTTTTGGGTTTTTTTCCTTTTTTCTTTCCTGGAATTCTGCCAAATCCCATTCATTCCTATGGGACAAAATTCGCCGTTTTTTGGGATTTTCGGGAAAACCGTTCGACGGAACGCCACCAAAAGTCATAGCACACCGAGTCCGATCGAGCCGGTCGTTTTGATGTATTTTTTGTTGGGTTTTTCTCAAAGCTGCGGGCCGTGAAAACCGTCAAAATTCGCACGGAAACAGAAGAATAATAAACGAGAATAAATATGTCGAATAGTAATAGGTGTGGCTTCAATGCTTGCATTGGCCATGCTTCGCATGGCCAATGCTGCGCATTGGCCACGCCTAATAACAGAATTACAGGAGTCATTTTAGGGATAATTAGTCTGATAAATAAATTGATCTAATTAATGTGTCTCAGTTTGTTGGAAAAGTGTCTTGAGTGGTTTTTGGACCAGAAAGAGACATAAAAGTACGTTGTTGGTGTATAAAAGTCATAAGTTGGAAGATTTTGTGAAAAGTTGCAATTTTGTGCATTTTTTTTTTTAGTTTTATGACCAAAAGTTAAAATTTGATGTAGAAATATTGAGATTTTTGCAAATGTTTTTATGACATAACGATTCATAATATTTTGATAAAATGTGTTTGTGGGACATAGATATAAAGTTGCAAAATATATTTATCAAATTTTCTGATAATTTTGCGAAAAAGTGAGGTTTAATTTTGGAATTTTACCACAAAAAGTTTGATGTTAAAAAAGTTGTAAAATGAGCACTTTTGCACATAAATTAGTACATTTAAGATGCGTCATTACTATAGGACATGAAGTTGAATTTAGGCAAAGTTCACAGTTTTTTGACCAAAAAATTTTCAATTTTGTAAAAATTTGTTTCTACAGCAACATGCTGCAATATTAAAGTAAAATATGCTGATATCCTGAAAAAATTTTAAGTTTGCAAAATTCACATTATGGCAAAAATGTTGTTGGACATAAAATTGTAATTGTGACACAAAGTTGTAATTTTACGTCAAAAAGTCACAATTTTTGCAAAATTTGAGATTTTATGAGAGAAATTTACTTTTTGCAGAAGAAATTACGATTTTGATGACAATTTTTTTCTGCCAGTTTTGTAAAATTCTGATTTAATGACAAAAATGTGGTTATCACATGATTAAAGACTCAGTTCTACTATAAAAAGTCACAATCTCTCAAAATTTCCAGTTTTATCACAAAATGTTGCTTTTTAAGAAAAAATTTCAAATTTTTCAAAAAGAGCAGGGTTGAGCGTTAGGGTTAACCCTGACCCATCTCTGATTGTAGAAGTAGATGAGTGTAATTAAAACAAGCATTATTTTATTGTTTTATATGATATTTCTCCGAACACCTGGGTTAGGGTTAACCCTCAGGTGTCTGAACGACTCCGACTTCATTCGGCTCCTCGTCAGGTTCGGGGTCCATCTGAAGTCAGATGTTGTTGCGTCCCGTCTTAGATCGGACCCACTCCCGTGTTCACGCGACCCCGCGTGACCTCGGCTGTGTTCTGTGATCAGGGCTCTGGGCGGCGAGCAGCTGGCGTTGGCCTCCGTCATGGTGGTGGACACGCCGGGTCTGAGGAACCCCAGATATGTGGCGGAGGATCGGGGGGCCAGCTGGGCGGAGCTCTGCCACAACTACCTGCAGGAGCGTCTGCTGGACCACTACCACACACACACCTTCCTGCACACGCTGGAGAGATACGCCCAGGTAGCTGTTTGACCTCACACTCAGCTGTCATCATGAAGAGTCTCAGGTGCTGCTGGGACGTCAGGAGGGAAACCAGTGGAGCCAGTAGTTTTGTGAACGTCATGTTGATTTGATCCCACGGACGTGTTAATCGTTCAAATTCATCAACCCCCTCCTGAAATATGTCCTTGTCTGGAGTTTTCGTGGCCTCGTCAGCTCGGTGGTCATTTGATCATCAAAGCATCATGTGACTGAAAACACACATGACATCATCATTTCTGTTTCAGGAGAAGATTCACATGGAGTTCGAGAGTCCAGAGAGCAGCCCGGCGGAGGTCGTCTCTGCCATCGACCTGCCGCCTCCACAGGTACGACTGCACGTCAAACTCACCTGAGAACGGGCATGAGAGCTGGACGCTCGCTGACCTGAATAATCAATGAATATTCAATGAATAATCAATGAAAATTCACTGAATTATCAGTGAATAATCAATTAATAATCTGTGAATAATCTGTGAATATTCACTGAAAAATCAGTGAATAATCAATGAATAATCAGTGAATACTCAATAAAAATTCAGTGAAAAATCAGTGAATAATCAATGAAAAATCAGTGAATAATCAGTGAATAATCAATTAATAATCAATGAATAATCAGTGAATAATCAATGAAAAATCAATGAATAATCAGTGAATAATAAGTGAATAATCAATTAATAATCAGTGAATAATCTGTGAATATTCAATGAAAAATCAATAAATAATCAATGAATAATCAGTGAATAATCAATGAAAAATCAGTGAATAATCAGTGAATAATCAATGAAAAATCAGTGAAATATCAGTGAATAATCAATGAAAAATCAGTGAATAATCAGTGAATAATCAGTGAATAATCAATAAAAATTCAGTGAAAAATCAGTGAATAATCAGTGAATAATCAGTGAATAATCAATTAATAATCAGTGAATAATCTGTGAGTATTCAATGAAAAATCAATGAATAATCAGTGAATAATCAATGAAATAATCAAGTGAATCAATGAAAATCAATGAATAATCAAGTGAATGAATCAAGTGAATAATCAATGAAAAATCAGTGAATAATCAGTGAAAAATCAATGAAAAATCAGTGAAATATCAGTGAATAATCAATGAAAAATCAGTGAATAATCAGTGAAAAATCAATGAAAAATCAGTGAAATATCAGTGAATAATCAATGAAAAATCAGTGAATAATCAGTGAATATTCAATGAATAATCAATGAAAACTCAATGAAAAATCAGTGAATAATCAATGAAAAATCAGTGAATAATCAGAGACAACTGGAGGATGTTCAGTTTTGAATCCAGGAGAACATGGGACCTTCAAAGACTGATGGATTCTCTATCTGAAGGTCAGGAGTGATCAACATCTGTGACTCTGGTGGAGCGTTGTCACATTAAACAAAAAGAAAATAAAAAAAATACTGATAGAACTACAAACAGGTGGAGATCAGGACACCTGAGAGGGATTTCATGAGTACGTTTCTGTCCGTCATTGTATCACTGATACTCCAAAGTTCCGGTAACGTTCCGGTAATGTTCCAACAATGTTCCAACAATGTTCCAACAATGTTCCAACAATGTTCCAACAATGTTCCAGCAATGTTCCTGTAATATTCCAGTAATGTTCCAACAGTGTTCCGATAATGTTCCGGTGCATGTCAGTGGATATGAGATGTTTCTGAGCCGCTGTGATTGTACAGAAGGTTTAAATCTGGTTTTCTCTGCTGTGGGTCTGTGGTTCCAGATCCGGGCTGCAGATGCAGATCCCAGAGGTTTGCTGTGGGTTCTGGATGAGGAGATGGTGACGCCGGCCTCCAGCGAGACCAACGTCCTGGAGCGAGTCTGCCGGTACTACGGGGACACCGGTAACCACGCCAGAACCACAAGGCGGTCCCGGTGTGTCGACGTGTTCGCTCAGTTCTTTAAATGTGCGTTTCAGTGCGTCAGTGCGAGCAGCCGCTGCAGTGTGAGGTGAAGCACCTGATGGGCCACGACCCGGTCCGCTACGACCTGACGGGCTGGTTCGGTCTGATCCAGAACAACCTGTCTGTTCTCAACGCCACCTGTCTGCTCCAGAACTCCTCCATGTGAGCCGGTTTTTCATAAAGTCAAGAAACTTTTTTAATGAGAAAGTAACTTCTTGAATTCTGAAATTTGCTGATTTTTAACTATCAACCTTCACAAAATAACAAATAATGGACAAACGATTACGACTTTGTCATAAAATTTTATATTTTGTGTAATTGCAATTGTCTGTCCTAAAATCAAAAATTTTTTACTGTAACGATGTGAATTTCACACGATCACAACCTTTTGTTGTAAAAAGCAATTTTTTTTGTACTAAAATCTAATATTTTGCAAAAATGCAACTTTTTCACATCAAATTATCACTTTATGTCTTAAATCACAAATTCTTGTTGAAAGATCATAAATTTCACAATTTTGTTGTAGAAAGTGAATTTTCAGGGATGAATCTTAAATTTCTTAAAATCACAAAATTTACAAAAATTTGACAAAAATCTCTTTGTTGTGAAACAACTTGATATTGAAACATTTTGTTGAAGAATATTGACTGACAGAATCACAAGTTTTCGACATAAAGTTACTTTTAAAAACTTTAAAGTACGTAGATCAAAATTTTGTTGTAAATTTTACAAAATTGTAAATTTTAAAAAATTGTAACTTTGCTGTAAAAATCAGGTTTTCTTTGTCGTAAAATTGTGACTTTTGAAGAGTTTTAATCAGCTTGTGCTGTGTCGTCTTCTTCTGTGGATCTGGTTTTCCCTCCGTGTGACTGGTTCAGGTCTTTAATGGGTGTGAGGGTAACTGGTCTGATGCTGGTCTCCTTGGTTAGGGTTACAACCATACGGTGGTCTTGTGTGATGACCAGTTTGTCCTTCGTCCTCAGTGGGGGGGTGAAGGACATGTTCACCTCCAGGGTCTCCGTCCCCCCCCTGTGTCGAGGTCTGGGGGGCCTGGAGGGGCGGAGCCAGCGTGCTCTGCAGAGGAACGGCTCCATCAGGAAGACGTTCAGCGGCGGGATGGCGGCCGTACGCAGACACTCGCAGTGCATCGCCGTGAAGCTGCAGGCGGTGAGTTTCCCGGTACCGCCGGTACGTCCCGAGACCCGAGACCCGAGACCAACCCCTGATTCCTGACCGGGTTTCTGCTGCAGGACGCGCTGGTGAACCTGATCCGCCGGGCCAGGCCCGTCTTCCTGCAGTGCGTCAGCGCCAAGACGGACGGAGGAAGCTTCGACGTCCCGGCGCTCAGAGTCCAGCTGAACTCCACACAGATCCTGTCGGCCCTGCAGCTCTACCGCACAGGTCCGGACCGGTCCGGTCCACCTGGACTCCCTGATGAGGGGACTCTGGGTTTAAACCGGTTAACTCCGGTTCTGTGAGGAAAAAACACGTTTAAATCTAACAAGTAAAACCTCCGATGAACAACAGCAGAAACAAATTCAACCTGGTACCATTTTATTAAAATTAAATAAAAATAAAAAACAAAATTATCTGGACAAGGCGAGGTACATCATTGATGAACTGATGAACAATCACATTGAGAACTGAAATGATCAGATCATTGATGAACTGATTATTGATTGATCATGATCATCATCAAAAACTGATCAGATTTGATGATGAAATTGATCGAACATCATTGATGAACTGATCAGACTGATGATTGATGAAACTGAATCATGACATTGATGAACTGATCAGCATTGATGAACTGATCATCATTCATTGAACTGATCAGATCATGATCAAAAATTGATCATCATCATCATTGATGAAATCAGAATGATCACTGATCAGCTGATCATTGATGATCAGAACTGATCATCATCATTGATGAAATCATTGATGAACTGATCATCTGATCATCATCATTGATGAACTGATGATCAGATCATTGATGAACTGATCATCATCATTGATGAACTGATCAGATTCATTGATGAAACTGATCATCATCATTGATGATTGATCAGATCATTGATGATCATTTTTTGATGAACTGATCAGATTCATTGATGAACTGACATTGAGAATGATCATCATTGATGACTGATTTCATTGATGAAACTGATCATGATTCATTGATGAACTGATCATCATGATGATGAACATCATCATCATTGATGAACTGATCATCATTGATGAACTGATCAGATTCATTGATGAACTGATCAGATTCATTGATGAACTGATCAGATTCATTGATGAACTGATCAGATTCATTGATGAACTGATCATCATTATTGATGAACTGATCAGATTCATTGATGAACTGATCATCATTATTGATGAACTGATCAGATTCATTGATGAACTGATCATCATTATTGATGAACTGATCAGATTCATTGATGAACTGATCATCATTATTGATGAATTGATCAGATTAATTGATGAACTGATCAGATTCATTGATGAACTGATCAGCTTCATTGATAAACTGATCATCATCATTGATGAACTGATCAGATTCATTGATGAATTGATCAGATTCATTGATGAACTGATCATCATCATTGATGAACTGATCAGATTCATTGATGAACTGATCATCATCATTGATGAACTGATCATCGAACTGATCATCATCATTGATGAACTGATCAGATTCATTGATGAACTGATCAGCTTCATTGAGGAACTGATCAGATTCATTGATGAACTCATCATCATCATCATTGATGAACTGATCAGATTCATTGATGAACTGATCAGATTCATTGATGAAACAGATTCATTTACAGCTTACAGTCAGCGGTGAGGTGGAACTTTCTTTGGGTTTCCTTTTGGTCAGTTTTTGTTATTTTTGTCTGTGAATCTCTGGGTAATTTGAGATGTCCTCCCTGTTTCTGCAGGTTATCCAGAGCACATGACTCTGAGTGACTTCAGGTGTCATTTTCAGGCTCTGTCCCCCCCCATCATGAAACGTTACGCTTCCATGTTTGTCAACCATGACGAGAGGAAGGTGAGAAGGCTTTTCAATACAATTCAGTTCAATTCAACTTTATTGGTATAGCGCCAATTAACATACAAATTATTACTAGGAGCTTTTCAGAGACCCAGACCTGACCCCCGAGCAAATATCATTAAGTAAAGTAAAATTATTAAATCCTTATTAAAGAATCAATGACAAGTATAAAAAAAACTTTTTTAAAAGGAGGGACCACCTTTAAGCCTTTTAAGAGGAACCTGGATAACCAGGACCAGACATATGGAGGACAGAGATCCTGGAGGACAGGACCCAGGGAGGACGGAGGAGGAGAGAGGATGGAGGACAGAGAGGATGGAGGACAGAGAGAGGAGGAGGACGAGAGAGGAGAGGAGAGGATGGAGAGGACAGAGATGGATGGAGGACAGAGAGAGGATGGAGGAGAGAGAGGATGGAGGACAGAGAAGATGGAGGACAGCGAGAGAGAGGATGGAGGACAGGAGAGAGAGAGGAGGAGGAGAGAGGATGGAGGACGAGAGGAGAGGAGAGAGGATAGGAGAGGAGGGAGGAGGAGAGGATGGAGGACCAGAGGAGAGGACAGAGAGAGATGGAGGACAGAGAGAGAGAGGATGGAGGAGAGAGAGGAGGACAGAGAGGATGGAGGAGGGAGGACAGAGGAGAGGAGGGGAGACAGGATGGAGGAGGAGGGAGAGAGGATCCAGAGAGAGGAGGGAGGACAGAGAGGATGGAGGACATCAGAGGATGGAGGACAGAGAGAGGATGGAGGATGGAGGACAGAGAGAGAGGAGGAAGAGAGAGGAGGAGGAGGATGGAGAGAGAGGATGGAGGACAGAGAGAGGATGGAGGACAGAGAGGAGAGGACGAGAGAGAGGAGGAGAGGAGGAGGGAGGAGGACAGAGAGAGGATGGAGGAGAGAGGAGGAGGACAGAGAGGATGGAGGACAGAGAGAGGATGAGGACAGAGAGAGGATGGAGGACAGAGAGAGGATGGAGGAGAGAGGATGAGGACAGAGAGGAGGAGGACAGAGAGATGGAGGACAGAGAGGATGGAGGACAGAGAGGATGGAGGACAGAGAGAGGAGGGAGGACAGAGAGAGGATGGAGGACAGAGAGAGGAGGACGAGGAGAGGAGAGGACAGAGAAGACGAGAGGATGGATGGAGGACGAGAGGAGAGGACAGAAGAGGATGGAGGACAGAGAGAGGAGATGGAGGACAGAGAGAGGATGGAGGACAGAGACGAGGGAGGAGGACAGAGAGAGGATGGACAGAGGAGGGATGGAGGACGGAGAGGATGGAGGACAGAGAGGATGGAGGACAGAGAGGATGGAGGACGGAGAGAGAGGATGGAGGACAGAGGAGAGAGAGGATGGAGGACAGAGAGGAGAGGAGGGAGGACAGAGAGAGGAGGAGGACAGAGAGAGGAGGGAGGACAGAGATGAGGAGGAGAGGAGAGAGGATGGAGGACAGAGGATGGAGGACAGAGAGGATGGAGGACAGAGATGGAGGAGACGAGGAGGATGGAGGACAGAGAGGAGGAGGGACAGAGAGAGGGAGAGGACAGGAGAGGATGGAGGAGGACAGAGAGGAGGAGGAGAGAGAGGATGGAGGACAGAGAGGAGGAGAGAGGGATGGAGGAGAGGAGGATGGAGGACAGAGAGAGGATGGAGGGACAGGAGGACAGGAGAGAGGATGGAGGACAGAGAGGAGGAGGAGGAGAGGACAGAGAGGATGGAGGATGGAGGAGAGAGGAGGAGGACAGAAGAGAGGGATGAGGACAGAGGAGAGAGAGGGGGACAGAGAGGAGGAGAGGACAGAGAGGATATATAGGATAGGACACAGTACCTTAATAATAATTGTCTGTTAGTTGAGAACTAATAATTCTAGTTCTTCTGTTCTGACTGGTTCTTTGTTAGTTCATGAACTACAGAGATCATTATATAAACAGATGTAGGCAGCAACACTGAGGTGGTCAGAGGGTTAGCTGCAGGTTAGCATGTAGCTCTGGATCTCAGAGATGGATGTTTGTCTCAGAATAAATGTGTTTTTTTGTCTCCAGGCGGTGGAGGAGCTGCTGGTGGAGCTGGATGTGGAGAAGAAGAGCATCGTCATGGGCGCCAGCAGGGTGAGAACATGTCAGAACTGCTGTTGAACTGCTGTCGGTGAATTCACCCTCGTCACTGGTCCGGCTGTGTCTCAGGTGTTCATGAAACGAGGCGTGCTGCGGTACCTGGAGCAGCAGAGGGAGCAGCAGGTCACCGGCTGGTTGGTGCACCTGGAGGCTTCTGGGAGAGGACACCTGGCTCGACAGAAGTACCGCAAACTCAAGGTGAGACGATCCTGGAAATGAACGAATGAAGGACCTGCAGCTAACAAACAACCAAGGACATGAACCGGCAGACTCCAGGTGGTGCTCAGAACCATGCTCCGGCCCCTATACGAATTACCATTATACAGAGATATGATACCGGACTATTAGATTAGATTATATTATATTACTATATTATATATTAATTATATATTTATGTATATTATATTATATTATATTATATATTATATTTATATATGTATGTTATATTATGTATTATTATTGTACATTTATATGTTATCTGTATTATTAGTATTATATTATTTATGATTATTATATTATGTATATTATATTATATTATATGAGTTATTATATATATTATATTATATTATATTATATTATATTATATTTTCTACCTTCTAATCTGATAAAAAAAAAAATTCAACTTTTGTTTAGTTTTAATTCAAATTTAACGCCGTCCAGCTGTTTCCGGATCTGTCCTTGTACATCCACCTGTTCTCCGTCTGCAGGTGCAGCAGATGGCGGTCAGGTGTCTGCAGAGGAACCTGCGGGCTCTGGAGTCGGTGTCCAGGTGGAGCTGGTGGAAACTGTTCTGTAAAATCCGTCCGCTGCTGGACGTCAACATGGACAACGAGAGGTTCAGGACCAAAGAGGTAGGACCTTCAGGAGAGGTTCTCCGAGCTCAGGTGAGTCCAGGTGAAACAGGTGTTCTCTCTCCATCAGGAGGAGGTTTCTGCTCTGAAGCGGCGGCTGGAGAAGTCTGAGAAGGAGAGGAACGAGCTGAGGCAGGCGGTGGACGTCCTGGAGACCAGGGTTGGTGATGTCATCGACAAACACACGCAGACGCACACGAACACGCCTTCACCTCCGTCATCCGTGTCCTCCAGGTCACCGCCGTGACCTCTGACCTCAGCGACGAGCGTTTCCGTGGAGACGCGGTGGGCCAGGCTCTGGACGTGGAGCGGGCCGAGAGACTCCGACTGGGCCGGGAGAACAAGGACCTGCAGGTGGGCCCGGCGCCGGCGCGACGCGACCCGTCAGCGCCGAGACGTCTTTGGTCAAAACACGTATGTTTCCTCTGAACGCAGGCCCGCCTGGACCAGTGCAGGGTTACCATGGAAACGCTGGAGAAGCATCTGGAGGAGGAGAGGCAGAAAGCGAAGGTTGCAGAGAGTCAGAGAGGAGCAGCGACAGGTGAGTCTCGTTCAGGTGTCGATTCTGCCGTAGAGGTGGTTCTGAGTCATCGCTCCATCTTCACTCTGTTTCTGCTGTTTTTTAAATGCGTATAAAGTTTATTTGCAGAAGAAGAAGGTTAATACAGACTTGCGCTACGTCTGGGATCTTCTGGAAAGATCAACAGGGGAAAGCTTATACGGTGATCCCTCGCCAATTCGCGCTTTAACTTCCGCGGTTTTAGTTATTCGCAGATTTTTTTCAGAAATATATAATATTTAAAAAAAAAAATCAAGAAAAAAATTGCGGAAACATCACCGGATGTTGTGCGCTTTCTCTCGCAGCAAAGAAATGTTGTGAGCCAGCCTGGCCCCTTTAAGAAGGTGGCCTTATGGGTAATGTAGTGTGTGTGTCGTGGGACGGCAGAACGAAAACGAGGTTAGATGAAAGAGCGGTTTGTTTACTACGGTTCAGAGACCAGAGGCTGTGAAGGAAACAGAAAGACCACAGTTGAGCCTTTGTCTTGTTTCAATACTTTTTTGTGGTTTTTAAACATATTATTTAGGCTCGGGGGGGCAAACAAGACAAAGACTCAACTGTGGTCTTTCTGTTTCCTTCACAGCCTCTGGTCTCTGAACCGTAGTAAACAAACTGCTGCTGTTGTGCTATTTTTGGCTCGTAATTAGCGGCTAACACGCTAACAACAACAGAAACAGTCCGGTTTTCTCTGCAGGGAACGGGAACTTTATTCTGGCACTGCAGGAACTTGTAACATCACACAGGTTGTATTGTTGGGCTCCTGTCGGTTAACAGAGAATGTAAATCTATACACGCTGGGCTGCTGTTTATGCTCACTACACTTTTCATCTAACCCCGTTTTCATTCTGCCGTCCCACGACACACACACTACATTACCCATAAGGCCACACCATTACCCATAAGGCCACTACATTACCCATGAGGCCACATCATTACCCATAAAGCCACTGCATTACCCATAAAGCCACTGCATTACCCATAAGGCCACATCATTACCCATAAGGCCACTCCATTACCCATAAGGCCCCCATAAGGCCACGTCATTACCCATAAAGCCACTGCATTACCCATAAAGCGACTGCATTACCCATAAGGCCACATCATTACCCATAAGGCCACTACATTACCCATAAGGGCACTCCATTACCCATAAGGCCACTACATTACCCATAAGGCCACTCCATTACCCATAAGGCCACATCATTACCCATAAGGCCACTCCATTACCCATAAGGCCACTACATTACCCATAAGGCCACATCATTACCCATAAATCCACTGCATTACCCATAAAGCCACTGCATTACCCATAAGGCCACATCATTACCCATAAGGCCACTCCATTACCCATAAGGCCACACCATTACCCATAAGGCCACTCCATTAAGGCCACTACATTACCCATAAGGCCACATCATTACCCATAAGGCCACACCATTACCCATAAGGCCACTGCATTACCCATAAAGCCACTGCATTACCCATAAGCCACATCATTACCCATAAGGCCACTCCATTAAGGCCACTACATTACCCATAAGGCCACATCATTACCCATAAGGCCACACCATTACCCATAAGGCCACTCCATTACCCATAAGGCCACCTTCTTAAAGGGGCCAGGCTGGCTCACAGCATTTCTTTGCTGTGAGAGAACGCGCACAACTTCCTGTGACGTTTCCACGAATTTTTCTTGATTTTTTAAAATTATATTATATATTTCTGAAAAATCCGCAAATAACTAAAACCGCAGAACTTAAAGCGCGAATTGGCGAGGGATCACTGTATAATGTAAATCTCATGTTCAGACACCACAAAAGTTAGTTTTATGAAATCTAAACTCCAGAGTTGAATCGGTCTGGTCCACGTAGAGGAAGTTAGTCAGCTGATGGTGTTCCAGGTGAGCAGGTTCCAGGTGAAGCTAACGCCAGCACCTGTCCGTCACAGACGGCGAGCTGGCCATGCAGCTGGAGTGCTGCCAGACGGAGGTGGAGTTCGTCCGCAGGCGACTGAAGCAGACGGAGGAGAAGCTGGAGGCGGAGAGACAGACGAGAGAGCAGCTGGACGCCAAGGTGAGGCGGGACGCGTCGCCGTGACGACCAGACGGTGGGACGTCTGAAGGTGACGTCCGTGTGTTTGTGTGCAGGTGGCGGCGCTGCAGGCCCAGCTGGAGCAGGCCAGGAGGACGGCGTCGGACCTCAAACGCCACTGCCGCCGCGTCACCTCGGGCCTCCAGGACTCCCGGGTCCTGACGGACAGTCTGAGGGGACGCCTGCACGAGCTGGAGCGCAAACAGAGGAGGTTGGTCCCGCCTACTTCCTGTTGGTCACATGATCACACACCTGGAGTCAGGTGGTCCCCGCCTACTTCCTGGTGCTCTGGCTGCAGCAGAGCTTCATGGTTCTTCTGGTCACATGATCACACACCTGGAGTCAGGTGGTCCCCGCCTACTACTACTGGTCACATGATCACACACCTGGAGTCAGGTGGTCCCCGCCTACTACTACTGGTCACATGATCACACACCTGGAGTCAGGTGGTCCCCGCCTACTACTACTGGTCACATGATCACACACCTGGAGTCAGGTGGTGCCCCCGCCTACTACTACTGGTCACATGATCACACACTGGAGTCAGGTGGTCCCCGCCTACTACTACTGGTCACATGATCACACACCTGGAGTCAGGTGGTCCCCGCCTACTACTACTGGTCACATGATCACACACCTGGAGTCAGGTGGTCCCCGCCTACTACTACTAGTCACATGATCACACACCTGGAGTCAGGTGGTCCCCGCCTACTACTACTGGTCACATGATCACACACCTGGAGTCAGGTGGTCCCCGCCTACTACTACTGGTCACATGATCACACACCTGGAGTCAGGTGGTCCCCGCCTACTACTACTAGTCACATGATCACACACCTGGAGTCAGGTGGTCCCCGCCTACTACTACTACTGGTCACATGATCACACACCTGGAGTCAGGTGGTCCCCGCCTACTTCCTGTTGCAGTAGAGCATCATGGACCTGCTGGTCACATGATCACACACCTGGAGTCAGGTGGTCCCCGCCTACTACTACTGGTCACATGATCACACACCTGGAGTCAGGTGGTCCCCGCCTACTACTACTGGTCACATGATCACACACCTGGAGTCAGGTGGTCCCCGCCTACTTCCTGTTGCAGCAGAGCTTCATGGACCTGCTGGTCACATGATCACACACCTGGAGTCAGGTGGTCCCCGCCTACTTCCTGTTGCAGCAGAGCTTCATGGTTCTGTTCTTCTGGTCACATGATCACACACCTGGAGTCAGGTGGCCCCCGCCTACTTCCTGTTGCAGCAGAGCTTCATGGTTCTGTTCTTCTGGTCACATGATCACACACCTGGAGTCAGGTGGTCCCCGCCTACTTCCTGTTGCAGCAGAGCTTCATGGTTCTGTTCTTCTGGTCACACGATCACACACCTGGAGTCAGGTGGTCTCCGCCTACTACTACTGGTCACATGATCACACACCTGGAGTCAGGTGGCCCCCGCTTACTTCCTGCTGCAGCAGAGCTTCATGGACCTGCTGGTCACATGATCACACACCTGGAGTCAGGTGGTCCCCGCCTACTTCCTGTTGCAGCAGAGCTTCATGGACCTGCTGGTCACATGATCACACACCTGGAGTCAGGTGGACCCCCTCCTCCAGTCGTGTCTGCTGGTGATGCCGCCGTCTCTCTGCAGGTTCGACAGCGAGCTGACTCAGGCTCTGGAGGAGGCGGAGAGCCAGAAGGAGCAGAAGGAGAAAGCCTTCCAGGAGACCGCCGCTCTGGGGACGGAGGTGTTCAACCTGCGCCGAAACCTGCAGGTGAGTTTCCTGGACGCCTTCAGCAGGAACGGCGGCCGAGGCGAAAAAAAACTCAGGTGTGGGAGGAGCTCTTTGAGGCCACAGAGCCACCGTCAGACGGCTCAGGTGTGTGTTTGTAGGGGGGGGGAGGGTTCATCCTGGTCACCAGGGGAGGAGCTCTGCTCAGTCACATGTTAGCATGGACACGTATGTGGGATTCATGATCAACGGTGTCACATACGTGCAATGAGAATTGATCAGTTGAAATTTCGTCACCAGATCGGTTCGGTGTCGTGGTGGTTATTGATTAATTATCGATATCGTGCAGCCCGCAGTGAGATATATATGTGATATATATATATATATATATATATATATATATATATATATATATATACAATAATTAGGGCCGGGCAACGATTCAAAATTTTAATCGCGATTAATCGCATTGTATACGCAAAATCAAATAATGAATTCAAAAGTAGTGTAAAGGTCACTCTTATTTAAATGTTCTGTTGCCATATGAACTAAAGTGTCATAACATTTGTTGTTCAAACACTTTTAACATCAGCACTTGTCAGTAACACATATTTAGTGTAAATCTCATCTTAAAAAATGTAAAATAAAATAAAGCTTATTGCCACTGCCAGGGTATTAATGTCATCCTGTTTTTATAAAAAATAAAAATAAAAAAGTCTACAAATAAAAATCCAACAAAATGAATGTGTCTCAGCACAATCAGAACATTAAAACAGGTAATTTCTGAGGTAACAGCAGAAACTTTTAACGGGGAGTTCAACTTGTCAGTTGTTACAAATAACCTTGTTTCTGTTGAATCCTCCGTCTGGGAGAACTTTAAAATGAAAATGTCCATGTTAAAGTTCAGTAACTTTACTAATCCGTGTATCAATCATTCTTTCCATTTTCAGTTGTCAATCAAAAATTTAAAAAGAAATTAAAAAGTGACATTTTATTACGTTTTTTTAAAATCTAACACAAAAAAACAAAAAAAAATGCCTGTTTTTTTTTCATATTTCAATTTTAGACTTAGATGAAAAATATGAAATTAATAAACGGGTCGCAGAACTGAATTTGTTTTATAATGGAGGACTGGACTTTCTGTTGTCATTACACATCTGTGCCACTAGATGGAGCCGCACTGCAGTAACCAGCTAGAGAACAGCAGGACAGTGAACACATGGAGCAGATCTGATGGAACATGGAGGAATGACGCAAACGTTTAGTTGCAGTCCAGAATTGTTGTGTTTTTTAGACAGAATTGTTAATATTGCTACCTGAGTTGCTACCTGAACTGTAAAGTTCACAGATTTTTACCGTTCTCCATGTCTGTTTTAGCTTTTCCGCATGTTTACCTGCTAACTCTCTTCTGGTTCTGCAGCAGCCAGAAACAGACTTTTCAAAACAAAAGCATGTGAGCAACATGCGTTAACATGCGATAAAATAAATGTCGGCGTTAATAAATTAATGCGTTTAACGCGATAATAACGCGTTAACTTGCCCAGCCCTAATTTATAATTATTATTACCGTCGCCACCATCACCGTCTTCAGTTGTCTCCGATCCTCCCGTGGCTACATTGTTTCCTGCCACGTCCCTGCTGCAAGGAGGCAGATAAGAGGCACCTTCATCCAGGGGCCGCCACGCCCACAGGGAACCGCCACGCCCACAGGGGGCTGCCATGCCCACAGTGGCCCCTCCCCCAGAGGCATGAGACAGAGGACAGCACCAGAGAACAAGGACCAGAACCGGGCCATCCCACCCACAGCAACGGCCCTGCCAGAGGAACCGCCCCAGTAAACCAGCGGGTCATCATCCCTCCACCGCCGTGCTTCACAGTGGCCACCAGGAGTCTGGACTTCAGGCTGGGTTAGGGTCTGGGTCCATCTTTGTTTCTGGTCCAGACCGTCCTGAGCTTGTCTTCGGGTCACGCTGGGTGAGCAGGGTTTCCACCCGGTTGTCGTCCTCAACGTGTCCACTAGGTGTCAGTAACCGTAACTGATCTGGACCTGCAGTGTAAATGAAAGTAGATTTAAAGGACAGCGGCTGGACCAGAGTGACGTCCTCACCTGTTGTCTGTCCAGGAGAGCCAGTCGGAGGTGAGCCGTCTGCAGAAGCAGAAGGAGGAGCTCTGCGCTCAGATCCGAGACCTCCGCCTGCCCGTCACCTTGGCCTCCGAGTCGCTGCCGGACCTGAAGAAGCAGATCCGCCTCCTGGAGGACCAGGCCAGCGACAGAGCCGAGGAGGTCTCCAAGCTCACCTCCAGAATCCAGCAGCAGCAGCAGGTGAGGACAGTCCGCCGTACGGCGATGGGGACACCCCCTTCACCTGTCTGAGCTCACCTGAGTCTGCTCTGTCCCAGATCCACATGAGGTTCGAGATGGAGCTGGAGAGGATGAAGCAGATGCACCAGAAGGAGCTAGAGGACAAAGAGGAGGAGCTGGAGGACGTCCACAAGTCCTCCCAGAGACGGGTGGGTTCAGTGTCTCAGCAGATGTCCACAGCTGGATGGACGTCCAGTCTGGAGGGACGCAGCTGTTTCTGTCTGTGTCCAGATGTGCAGAGCCTCTGTGGCCACTAGAGGGCAGCAGCTTACAGAGAATGTTGTTATTTAACATGAACATTTAAGTATTTTACTGTGAAGAACTGAAATTAAACCTTTTTTTTTTATTTGCAGGTTTCAAAAGTCAGAAATTTTGAGTTCAGTGTCACTAATTTGTAAATTTTATAAAGTGAAAATTTTAAAAATGCTCCTAAGATTTTTAATGTAATTTTACATCCTCATAGCAGAACTTTATGGTTTTTATATTATAATATAATATGATATATTATTATATGACTAAACAGGTTTTTTAATATGATAATATCATATATGAATTATTTGGCTTCATTAAAGACAGTCGTAAAAGAATAAAGTTATTTTAAATAATTTTTACTTCCAATCCACAGCAGTTAGATTTAAATTATATAAATGATATATATTGAATATATTAAAAATATATTATTTCAATATATTGATTGAAATTATATAAACGAATGATATAAATTTTGACTTCACAAACTCAGAGGTTTTTAAGAAAAAACCCCACAATTTCTGAATTTATGAACTTTGGAATTTTAACTTTACAAACATGCAAATTTCAAAAGAAAAAAACTGAAGTTTGCAAAAAAAAATTAATATTTTACTTTCATAAAACCTCAAACCTGAGAAAGAAAATCATAAATTCTGACGACTTTATAAGTTTATAAGTAAATCTGCAGGAAAAAAAAAAAAATCTGATTTTAAGGAAATATAAAACACTGTTTTTATAAACCTGAACATTTTCTGAAATTGTGACTTTAAAAAAGTTCTGCCTTTATAATAAATGATAAATTTTATGAGAGAAAAAGTCTTTGGGATCCAACAGACGCTTCAGTGAAGGTCGGAAATGTTCTTATTTAGATTAGATTAGTTCAGATTTATTCCTAAGGAGGCTACAAATAAAGATTTTAGTTCTCATTTTATTTCTGAATATTGAGCTTGAATCTCTGCACATCTGGATAACCTGGATGATCAGAAACATCTGTATTGTGATGATGTTCTCTCCTTCCTGTGGGTGTTTGGCAGCTGAGGCAGCTGGAGATGCAGCTGGAGCAGGAATACGAGGAGAAGCAGATGGTGATTCACGAGAAGCACGACCTGGAGGGACTCATCGCTACGCTGTGTGACCAGGTGAGACTCATCGCTACGCTGTGTGACCAGGTGAGACTCGTCGCTACGCTGTGTGACCAGGTGAGACTCGTCGCTACGCTGTGTGACCAGGTGAAGCTCAGCGAGCAGAAAACCTCCTCAGATGAACCGAGACGGGCTGATTAGGATGTAGAACCACAGTCACAGAAACCAGTTCAGTCCCTGTTCAGTCTCTGTTAAATCTCTGTTATGTCCCGGTTCAATCCCTGTTCAACCCCAGTTCAATCCCTGTTCAATTCCAGTTCAATCCCAGTTCAATCCCTTTTCAATCCCTGTTTAGCCCCTCTTGAATCCCAGTTCAATCCCAGTTCAATTCCAGTTCAATCCCTGTTCAATCCCAGTTCAATCCCAGTTCAGTCCCTGTTATTTCCTCTTCAATCCCTGTTCAATCCCAGTTCAGTCCCTGTTCAACCCCAGTTCAATCCCTGTTCAATCCCTGTTCATCCCAGTTCAATCCCAGTTCAATCCCAGTTCAACCCCAGTTCAACCCCAGTTCAATCCCTGTTCAATCCCAGTTCAATCCCTGTTCAATCCCAGTTCAATCCCAGTTCAGTCCCTGTAATTACCTCTTCAATCCCGGTTCAATCCCAGTTCAATTCCAGTTCAATCCCTGTTCAATCCCAGTTCAGTCCCAATTCAGTCCCAGTTCAATCCCAGTTCAATCCCTCTTCAACCCCAGTTCAATCCATGTTCAACCCCAGTTCAGTCCCTATTCAATCCCAGTTCAATTCCTGTTCAGGCCAAGTTCAGTCCCTGTTCAATCCCTGTTCAATCCCAGTTCAGTCCCGGTTCAATCCCAGTTGAACCTCAGTTCAATCCCAGTTCAATCCCTGTTCAACCCCAGTCCAGTTGAACTGAGCTTAGTTTAGAATAAAGATTAGAGCACTGAATCTGTCTTCATAAAGATTTATTTTCAGTTATGAGCTTTTTATTTCAATAATTTAAAGTCTCCAAATAAATAAAATAAATAAAAATGACTAGATTTCATTTCTACAACCACAGGTACTTAAAAAATACTTTTTGATGTAAAATTGCAAAATTTGCAAGTAAGTTTTTGTCATAAAACTGAGTCTTTTGTTGTATAACAGCAATATTTTTCTATCTTTTGTTTCTGTTGTAAAAATTTACAATAATTTGCAAAAATGCAACTTTGTCATAAAAACATTCAAATTTCTTCCAGAAAAATTACTTTTTAATTTATTTTTACAACTTTTTTCATAAAATAAACTTTTTCACAACTTTTTGACAAATAAAAATAGAACTTTGTTGTAAAAATGTTTAATTTCATAAACTTTCAACTTTACAAAAATAAAAAATGCAGAAAATTAAGAATTTTTTCCTTCAAAATTGTGAATTCTGTGATTTCACAGGAAAAATTTATTTTCAGCTTTTTGTTGTAAAATCAAACAGTTTTGGCAAAAAAATCTTCAAAACTCTTTGTTTTGTAAAAATTGTTATTTCTGAACATAAAATTTCAACTTTGTTACAAAATTCTGAATTTTGTGTAACTTTGACATTTTATCCAATAATCACAACGTTTTCTTGTAAAAACAAGCGTAAAATGTTTTTGTCGTTGAAATTGACTTGATGCCCTAAAATCACAAATTCTTATTAAAGTAAATACTTTTTTTTTTTACTGCCAAACATTTTATGACTTAATTGCTGCTCTGATGGCGTATCAGAGGGGGCGGAGCCTGAGCTCCACCTGGACTCAACCTGTGCAGTAACTGGTCCCCTGTACACCTGTCGGGTGGAGCTCAGGCTCCTCCCCCTCTGATACACCATCAGAGGGGGCGGAGCCTGAGCTCCACCTGGACTCAACCTGTGCAGTTACTGGTCCCCTGTACACCTGTCGGGTGGAGCTCAGGCTCCTCCCCCTCTGATACACCATCAGAGGGGGCGGAGCCTGAGCTCCACCTGGACTCAACCTGTGCAGTAACTGGTCCCCTGTACACCTGTCGGGTGGAGCTCAGGCTCCTCCCCCTCTGATACACCATCAGAGGGGGCGGAGCCTGAGCTCCACCTGGACTCAACCTGTGCAGTAACTGGTCCCCTGTACACCTGTCGGCTTCCAGGTGGGACACAGAGACTTCGACGTGGAGAAGAAGCTGAGGCGGGACCTGAAGAGGACTCGCGCTCTGCTGGCCGACGCCCAGCTGCTCCTCACCGCCATCGACGGCTCGGGTCCGAACGCTCCCAACGACAGCAAGGAGCAGATCGAGCGGCTGCACTTCCAGGTGAGCTCACCTCCGCGGAGGTCCGTCTGAGAAACGATCCATCGATTGATCTGTCTGTCTCCGATCAGCTGGAGGAGAGCGAGGCGAGGCGGCTGGAGGTGGAGGGCGTCCAGACGACTCTGTCCCAGGAGCTGGAGGACGCACAGCTGGAGCTGGAGAACATCTGCAAGCAGAAGAGTCTGGTGAGCAACGGCTGAACCCGGGAACTCATTCACCCAATCACACACCAGTGGGCGTGGCCATGCTAGGAGCTGTCGCCCACTGGGGTCAAGTTAGGGTTCAGTGTAGAGGTCTTCACGGGTCCACTTTCATGGGCCCGAACCCGAATGGACCCGCAATATTTGAACCTGAACTGACCCAACCCAAGATATTATCATAAGTCCGGGAGTTCGAACGAGAATGGACCTGCAATATTTGGACCCGGAACGACCCGACCCGAGTCTTTAATTTCCGACCACGAACCGAACTGAGTTACCCGAATAGAACCGAGACAATCCAGCCAACAGTTGTTCATGTTAAAGTTGTCTAGCGTTGAATAAAACTTGATCTTCTTCCCTAAAGTTGTCTTCTTCTACCGGTTCAGTTGCTACATAGGCTACGGGATGTAAACAACAATAAATCCACGTCGTTATTTTCTTTGTGGATACAGATGCTATTGGTAGCAACTGCTAACGCTAATAGCCTACATCGATCAGGACGTGTCGTGAATATGTTCTGTCATCCAGCGTTGTTATGTTGGCGATCCGATGTGCTTTACAGCTGCCGGGCAAACCGCTAATAATACGCTAATAACACTCTAATAACACGATTGTTTCATGACAAACACGCCACGTTAATGAATAATTAATTAAACTGCCCCGAGTCCTGACATTAGCTGCCACCGCCAATATCTTTACCTCTCTGGAGTAAAAGCGGACCCAGCCTGTCAGAGAGCACCGACCGGACCCGAGACTAACTGTACCGATTTAGACCCGAACCCGGAGTCACGTCTTTAGAATGGACCTGATACCCGACTCGGGTCGGAACCTCAGGTTTTCGGGTTGTCGGGTTGTTCCAAAGACCTCTAGTTCAGTGTCTTTCCCAAGGACACTTTGCCATGTGGACAGTTGGAGCCGGGATTGAACCGCCAACCTTCCAGCGACAGGAGAGAATTGCTGAGAATGTTAGCTGAGAATGTTAGGTGTGAATGTTAGCTGAGAATGTTAGCTGTGAAGGTTAGCTGAGACTGTTAGCTGTGAATGCTAAGTGTGAATGTTAGCTGTGAATGTTAGCTGAGAATGTTAGCTGAGAATTTAAGCTGAGAATGTTAGCTGTGAATGTTAGTGGAGAATGTTAGCTGTGAATGTTAGCTGAGAATGTTAGCTGTGAATGTTAGCTGAGAATGTTAGCTGTGAATGTTAAGTGTGAATGTTAGCTGTGAATGTTAGCTGAGAATGTTAGCTGAGAATATAAGCTGAGAATGTTAGCTGTGAATGTTAGTGGAGAATGTTAGCTGTGAATGTTAGTTGAGAATGTTAGCTGTGAATGTTAACTGAGAATGTTAGCTGTGAATGTTAGTTGAGAATGTTAGCTGAGAATATAAGCTGAGAATGTTAGCTGTGAATGTTAGCTGAGAATTTTAGCTGTGAATGTTAACTGAGAATGTTAGCTGAGAATATAAGCTGAGAATGTTAACTGAGAATGTTAGCTGTGAATGTTAGTTGAGAATGTTAGCTGTGAATGTTAGCTGTGAATGTTAGCTGAGAATTTTAGCTGTGAATGTTAACTGAGAATGTTAGCTGTGAATGTTAGTTGAGAATGTTAGCTGAGAATGTTAGCTGAGAATGTTAGCTGTGAGTGCTAGCTGAGAAAGACGTTTTAACTCAGTTTCAGTTTAGAAGAGTTGCTGTTTTTTTCTGTAAAACTGCTAATTTTGCAACATCACGACTTTGTGACGTAAAATTGACTTTTTTGAATAATAAAAAAAAAGAAATCACAAAAATGGGCAAAAACAACTCAGCCTTTTGTCATGAATTGTGTGTTTTTGTTAGAAAAACCACAAAAATATTTGTCATAAAATCTCAAAAACTTCAGTTATGTTCAGCTAAATAACCGCCAAGCACAGCAGTTCCTCCATATAGCGATTTACAGATTGCGATAAAATCAGCATTCTGGATCAGCCTTTGAAAATTGATAGAAGTTCTCATTGTCAATCCGTGAGTCAAATTTCATGAGTTTTTGGCAATAATTAACGGAGATATTGAGAAAATAAATTTTTGTTCCAATAAAACAAAATTTTTAATAGGACATAAACTTAGAGTTCTGTGAAAAAACTGCAGTTTTGTGACGTCATAATTTTATGGCAAAAAAGACTTATTTTATCAGAAACTTTTGATTTTAGAACGTTAAGTTCAATTTATACAAATTACACAATTTTTCTACATAAAGTTGTAATTTCATTGTTAAAATTTGCAGTTTTGTGAAATTTGAGATTTTTTCTGTTCCAAGACTATTTTTACAATAAAAAATGTTATTTTTACAACGGGAAGTTGTGAAATTTCAGAACCAGGTTTATTTCAGCAGGAAATCAAAGAAACTTTAATTAAAAAGTGATTATATCGGCCCCATTGACTGCAATGTTATCGAAAATTTGAAAGTGGTTGAAAAGTTCAAGGAGCCGAACACTTTCACAAGGAACTGTATTTGCCTCATTTTAAGAACTTTTATGGACCAGATGTTTTAGTGTTTTTGTCCTGAGAACTGAAAAAAGGACAACTGTCTCTTTTACTTGACCTCAGGACTAAAAATGTCTTCATATTCAATGACTGAGAAAGAGGAAATGTAAGCAGTAAATCCCCAGGTGTGTTTGAGTCCAGGTGGATGAACAGCTGACGATGCTGCAGCACGAGAAGGTGGACCTGCTGAAGAGGCTGGAGGAAGACCAGGAGGACCTGAACGAGCTCATGAAGAAACACAAGGCCCTCATCGCCCAGGTATCTCCATCATCAATCACATCATTGATCACCGTCAGGCTGAAACTGAGTCTGGTTGTTTCGTCCAGTCGTCCAGTGACATCAGTCAGATCAGAGACCTTCAGGCGGAGCTGGAGGAGCTGAAGAAGCAGAGACGGAGTCTTCAGGACGAGGTGATGGATGATCTTCAGTCCAGGACAGTTACACTCATACCACTTCCAGTTTTTCAAAATAAAGTTGTCATTTTATGTCAGTCAGTATTTTACGATAAAAACGTGCAGTAAAATGTTTTATTAAGTTTCAATTTGCAAAATATGTGATTTTAGGACAAAATGTCCTGATTATTGGACATGAAGATGCAGTTAAAATTCATAATTTTGCAACTTGAAGTCAATTTTGTCAAAAATTCTGTAAAACTTCACCTTTATGTCCTGAAATTGCAACATTTTGTTATGAAAACCAAATAATATTTTAACTTTTTGTGGTAAAATATCAACTAAAATTCTTAATTTCATTTGACAAAATTCACAATTTGGGTAAAAAAAGTTGTAAATAATAAAACTGTAAAAGCTGAAAGTTGATATTTTAGGACAAAAAGCTACAAGAAAATGAAATTTTTAGTAGGACATAAAGTTAGAGTTCTGTGAAAACTGCAATTTTGTGACAGTCATAATTTTATGGAAAAAAAAACTTATTTTATCAGAAAATTTTGATTTTAGAACATTAAGTTCCAATTATACAAATTACACAATTTTTCTACATAAAGTTGTAATTTTATTGTTAAAATTTGCAATTTTGTGAAATTTGAGATTTTCTTTGTTCTAAGAATGATATTTTTACAATAAAAAAAATGTATATTTACAACAGGAAGTTGTGAAATTTCAGAACCAGGTTTAATTCAACAGGAAATCAGAGAAACTTTAATAAAAAGTAATGATATTGTGAAAAATATGTGAAAGTCCAAAAAAATCTTGTTTGTTGATATTTTACTTGAAAAAGTTGCAAAATTGAAGTTTTTAAAGTTGTGATTTTGAGAAATTTGCAACTCTGATGAGTGAGTAATTAGAACCAGCGGTGCTGCAGCTCCATTATATAATATTTTATTCTATTATAACTCGGTACCATGATGCTGTTAACTCGTTGCTCGTTGCGCTGCTGCAGCTGCAGCAGTCTACGTCCAGGCTGCAGTTCCTGGAGTCGTCCACTGTGGGGCGCAGCATCGTCAGCAAACAGGAGGCTCGTGTTTGTGACCTGGAAAACAAACTGGAGTTCCAGAAAGGTCAAGTGAAGAGGTTTGAGGTGAAGATCTGATAAACTTGATAACACCACCAGTGATCCTCAGGTCATCCTGCTGCCGCGTCGCTGATCCATCTCACCTTTGCCCCGCCTCTGACCCACAGGTGCTGGTGCTGCGACTGAGGGACAGCGTGGTCCGTCTGGGGGAGGAGCTAGAGCAGAGCGCCGAGGCCGAGGCCCGAGAGAGAGACAACGCCCGCTACTACCAGCAGAGGCTGCAGGAGACCAGAGTGGAGATGGAGGAGCTGAGCCAGAGGGAGCAGGACAGCAGCCGGCGGAGGATGGAGCTGGTAATGAGCTCAGACCGCCGGGGTTACGGTTAGTTAGTTAGGGTTAGAGTTAGTTAGGGATAGGGTTAGTTAGGGTTTGAGTTAGTTAGGGTTTGAGTTAGTTAGGGATAGGGTTAGTTAGGGTTTGAGTTAGTTAGGGTTTGAGTTAGTTATAGTTAGGGTTAGTTGAGGTTTGAGTTAGTTAGGTTAGTTGGGTTTGGAGTTAGTTAGGGTTAGGGGTTATGGTTAGGGTTAGTTAGGGATTAGATTAGTTCGGGTTAGAGTTGAGGTTAGGGTTATTTTGGGTTGGCGTTTCGGTTATGGTTAGGTTCGTTGGGGTTAGTTCGGTTTTTAGGGTAGTTGGGGTTAGAGTTAGTTAGGGATAGGATTAGTTAGGGTTTGAGTTAGTTAGGGTTTGAGTTAGTTATAGTTAGGATTAGTTGAGGTTTGAGTTAGTTAGGTTTTGGAGTTAGTTGGGGTTGGAGTTAATTAGGGTTAGGGATAGTTATGGTTAGGGTTAGAGTTAGTTAGGGATAGGATTAGTTAGGGTTAGGTTTAGGATTATTTGGGGTTGGAGTTAGTTATGGTTAGGGTTAGTTGGGGTTTGAGTTAGTTAGGTTTAGGATTAGTTGGGGTTAGAGTTAGTTAGGGATAGGATTAGTTAGGGTTAGAGTTAGTTAGGGATAGGGTTAGTTAGGGTTAGTTGGGGTTTGAGTTAGTTGGGGTTTAAGTTAGTTATAGTTAGGGTTAGTTGGGTTTGAGTTAGTTAGGTTTAGGATTATTTGGGGTTGGAGTTAGTTATGGTTAGGGTTAGTTAGTGTTTGAGTTAGTTATGGTTAGGGTTAGTTAGGGTTTGAGTTAGGTTCGGGTTTTGTTTAGGGTTAGTTGGGTTTAGTTAGTTAGGTTTCGAGGGGTTTGAGTTAGGTTTTTCGGTTAGGTTTGCGTTGTCGTTAGGGTTAGTTGGGGTTTGAGTTAGTTAGGTTTAAGGTTAGTTAGGGTTAGAGGTTAGTTAGGGTTAGTTAGGGTTTGAGGTAGTTAGGATTAGTCAGGATTTGAGTTATGGTTATGGTTAGTTGGGGGTTGAGTTAGTTAGGTTTAGGGTTAGTTAGGGTTTGAGTTAGTTATGGTTAGGGTTAATTTGATTTAGGGTTAGTTAGGGTTTGAGTTAGCTAGGATTAGTCAGGGTTTGAGTTAGTTATGGTAAGGGTTAGTTGGGGGTTGCGTTAGTTAAGTTTAGGATTGGTCAGGGTTTGAGTTAGTTAGGGTTTCAGTTAGTAATGGTTTGAGTTAGTTAGGGTTAGTTAGAGTTAGGGTTAGGGTGAGGCAACAACACGGAGACCAGCCGCTGTTCAGAAGTACCATTTATCAGAGGAAAAACCAGATATGTAACAAAGCGGAACGGTCGAGTGATGAAAAACACGTTCTGAAATGAAACCTTCACAATACACTAATTAATCTGAAGACACGCCTGCACAGGTGGAGTCCAGGTAGAGCTGAAGCTCCTCCCCCTCAGCCCTCCACCTGTCAGGTGTCCTTCCAGCAGATCAGCTCATTCAGGATCAGATGCAGCCGTTTGATGTCAGAAACTCTGTTTAATGAAGATGGTGATTTTAAAACAAAAATTTGTGATCATTAGACGAAATGTAGCATTTTCTTCTTCTAAGGGAGAAAAAAATTCCAACAAAAATTGTGTTTTTATTGATAAATATCCTAATTTAAAATTTTAAAAAAATCATAAATTTCATGACTTAATGAGGAAAAATGTCCTTATTACATCAAAAAATTATAAATGTGTCATTTCTAAAATATGAAATAATGTGATAACAGGACATACATTTACAGTAATCTGAAATTTGCATTTCGCAACATAAAGTCATAATTTCATATCAAAAATAGCTTTTTTTTTTTTTTTAAAAAGTAGCAGTTTAACAAAATTCACAATTTTACAGCACAGAATTCTTGATTTTAGGACAGAAAGTTGCAGTTTTTTGATTATTTAAAATTTAAATATTAAAATTATTTATGAAAAATTATTTGATTTTTTAACTCAGTTAATTAATTCAGTTATTTAATTAATAATTGATATTTAACGCTTGAATATTTGTGAGAAAAAAATGAAGAAATAATGACTTTGTAAACTGACACATTTGTAAGAGAAAAGCTAAAAAATGATATTTTATTATCCTGTTGAGAAAAATATAAATTATAACTTTGGAAATCCACAATAAAAATACAAATGAAATTAGAACCAGATGTCATAAACCTGAAAACTTGAGACAGAAAATAGTGAAATTTTGATGATTAAACTCAGAATAATCAACTTCATTAATTAATCACATTTATTCTTCAAATCTCAGAAACTTTAATTTGATTCAAGAAAATTCAGAAACTCAGACATCATTAAGTTTTTATTTTGTTTCATTAATTTTGATCTTCGACCCCAATATGCACTATTCTTATTGTCCCTTATTGATTATCGGGTTAATTGACTATCAGGTTAAGTGTTTACCTGGTTAATTGATTATCAGGTTAATTGATTATCTGGTGAATCGATTATCAGGTAAATTATCAGGTTAAGTGATTATTGGGTTTATTGATTATTGGGTTAATTGATTATCAGGTTGAGTGATTATCAAGTTAAGTGATTATTGTGTTTAGTGTTTATCAGGCTAATTGATTATTAGGTTAATTGATTATCAGGTTAATTGCTAACATGATCATCTATTAGAAGGTTAGATTCAGGAAAATTGACAATGAGCTCAAATCTGCACACACCTACACACACCTGCACACACCTACACTCCTCTGCAGCAGACGTCCATCCAGGAAATGTCCTGAGTCTCATCTGAGTCTCATCCTGCTCTCCGACTGTCATTAATCCTCTTTGTCTCTTCAAGGTGACACACACACACACTCGTACACGCTCGCTTGTCTCCATGGCAACCGCTGCATCCACACCCATCTGCTCAGAGCCAGTGACTCTGAAACCGTCGTACGTGAGCTGTTTTAGTGTTGGAGACAGACAGGAAAAGACAGAGGTGATTGTGTCTTGTTGTCCAGGTGGAGCTCAGGCTCCGCCCCCTTTCATCAGAACGACGAAGAAGCTGTTTCACTGTCAGGTGTCGAAACATTGAAATTTCACATCGTGATTATAGGACATAAAATGACGGTTGAATCAAATTTAGCTTTTTGCGACATAAATTTATATGATGTCAAAAACTTGAGTTTCATATTTTACAGCAAAAATTTCCACGATAAATTTTAAACAGTCACGATTTTGAGAAATTCTTGATTTTACAGATTTTCATGAAACAACAAAAAAAATTTATATTACAACGAAAATCTTCCAAAATTAGCAGTTTTACAAAAGAAAGTTTTTTTTTTAGTCCCAATTTGGGGAAATTCATGATATTTTGGACAAACTTTCATGATTATAGGACATTAAATTGTAGTTATATGTAAATTTGAAGTTTTACAACATAAAGTGGCTGTTTCATAGATTTAATGACAAAAGAAATCAGGACAGAAATGTGCAAATATGACAAATTTGCAGTTTAACAACATGAACTCAAAATTTTATAAGGAAAAGATTTTGAGAAAATTGATTGTTTACGACCAGAAGTTGCAATTTTGTATTAATTAATGACTAATTAAAGCAAGTAGTATTCTCATTATTGTTATATTTTGTTAAATTATTTTTGTTATATTATTTTATATCATATATTATATTTGATTATTGTATATCACATTATATTATTTTAAATTATAATATATATTTTATATTATATTATATGATAATTAATTTTTTTTACATTTTGATTTCTTTTATCTTGTGTTTTGGCTTGAGCGCCTGCCCTCATAAACATCTGTGCACATCTGTCTGTCAGTTTGGTTGTAAATAAGTGCTGGACAGCAGCAGGACTGTTAGGGTTACTGTTAGGGGACCAGGGTTAGGTTTAGGGGACCAGGGTTAGGGTTAAGGGACCAGGGTTAGGGTTAGGGGACCAGGGTTAGGGTTAGGGGACCAGGGTTAGGGTTAGGGGACCAGGGTTAGGGTTAGGGGACCAGGGTTAGGGTTAGGGGACCAGGGTTAGGGGACCAGGGTTAGGGTTAGGGGACCAGGGTTAGGGTTAGGGGGCCAGGGTTAGGGTTAGGGGACCAGGGTTAGGGGACCAGGATTAGGGTTAGGGGACCAGGGTTAGGGTTAGGGGACCAGGATTAGGGTTAGGGGACCAGGGTTAGGGTTAGGGGACCAGGATTAGGGTTAGGGGACCAGGGTTAGGGGACCAGGATTAGGGTTAGGGGACCAGGGTTAGGGTTAGGGGACCAGGGTTAGGGTTAGGGGACCAGGATTAGGGTTAGGGGATCAGAATTAGGGTTAGGGGACCAGGGTTAGGGTTAGGGGACCAGGGTTAGGGTTAGGGGACCAGGATTAGGGTTAGGGGAGGGTCAGGGGAATTAGGGTTAGGGGACCAGGGTTAGGGTTAGGGGATCAGAATTAGGGTTAGGGGACCAGGGTTAGGGTTAGGGGACCAGGATTAGGGTTAGGGGACCAGGGTTAGGGTTAGGGGACCAGGATTAGGGTTAGGGGACCAGGATTAGGGTTAGGGGACCAGGATTAGGGTTAGGGGACCAGGGTTAGGGTTAGAGGACCAGGGTTAGGGTTAGGGGACCAGGGTTAGGGTTAGGGGATCAGGGTTAGGGTTAGGGATGAGCCATCTGACCTTCTGGGTTTGACTGATGAGCTCATATGCGCTGTAACGAAGGTAATGGAGCCCCGCGGCGCCGCGTTCACCCGCCAACGTCCTCTAATCTGATTGGTTCCCAGGAGATGCAGGTGGAGGAGCTGAGCGCCGTCAGGCAGACGCTGCAGTCCGACCTGGAGACGTCCATCCGCCGCATCGTGGACCTGCAGGCCACCCTGGAGGAGGTCCAGTCCAGCGATGAGAGCGACACCGAGAGGTAGTTTCAGTCTCAGATGAACTCACCACATGTTTAAAGTTGTTTTTTTGACCACTCTGCTCTTGAATCCAGCGTTCGGACAGCAGTGGAGTCCTTTACTCGAAGGACAGACCTGTAAGAGCTCAGGAATGTGTGTGGTGTGGTGTCCAGGCTGTCCAGGTGTCCTCATCATGCTTAATACAGCAAAACTTTCAGAATAAAAATCATCTGATTGTAGCGACTCTAGCAACCTCACATTAACATGCCACTTTTTCACAGTGGCTTTATTTATTTTACAAAAATGATGCCAGGAAGACGAAAAAGAAGTCATGTGAGCCATTTTATGTAGCAGCTGATCGTTCCACAGGATTTAAGAGCTGCAGGAGGTCCAACGGTGCTGGACTGTTGAACAAACATCGATGGAGTCTCCCTGAACCACAGTATTTGGTCCAGTGTCTGGTCTAGTATCTGGTCCAGTGGTCCAGTATCTGATCCAGTATCTGGTCCAGTGGTCCAGTGTTGGGTCCAGTATCTGGTCCAGTATCTGGTCCAGTGTCTGGTCTAGTATCTGGTCCAGTGGTCCAGTTTCGGGTCCAGTGTCTGGTCCAGTGTCTGGTCTAGTATCTGGTCCAGTGGTCCAGTTTCGGGTCCAGTGTCCCGTCCAGTGTCTGGTCCAGTATCTGGTCCAGTGTCTGGTCTAGTATCTGGTCCAGTGGTCCAGTTTCGGGTCCAGTGTCTGGTCCAGTGTCTGGTCCAGTATCTGGTCCAGTGTCTGGTCTAGTATCTGGTCCAGTGGTCCAGTTTCGGGTCCAGTGTCTGGTCCAGTGTTGGGTCCAGTATCTGGTCCAGTGTCTGGTCCAGTGGTCCAGTATCTGATCAGTGGTCCAGTATCTGGTCCAGTACATGGTCCAGTATCTGGTATAGTATCTGGTCCAGTGTCTGATCAGTGGTCCAGTACCTGGTCCAGTATCTGGTCCAGTGTCCGGTCCAGTGGTCCAGTATCTGGTCCAGTGTCCGGTCCACTTGTCCAGTGTCTGATCCAGTGGTCCAGTACCTGGTCCAGTGTCTGGTCCAGTGTCGGGTCCAGTATCTGGTCCAGTGTCTGGTCCAGTATCTGGTCCAGTGTCGGGTCCAGTATCTGGTCCAGTGGTCCAGTATCGGGTCCAGTGTCTGGTCCAGTGTTGGGTCCAGTATCTGGTCCAGTGTCTGGTCCAGTGCCTGATCCAGTGGTCCAGTGTCTGATCAGTGGTCCAGTACCTGGTCCAGTGTCTGGTCCAGTATCTGGTCCAGTGGTCCAGTTTCGGGTCCAGTGTCTGGTCCAGTGTTGGGTCCAGTATCTGGTCCAGTGTCTGGTCCAGTGCCTGATCCAGTGGTCCAGTGTCTGATCAGTGGTCCAGTACCTGGTCCAGTGTCTGGTCCAGTATCTGGTCCAGTACAGGGTCCAGTATCTGGTATAGTATCTGGTCCAGTGTCTGATCAGTGGTCCAGTACCTGGTCCAGTGTCTGGTCCAGTGTCTGGTCCAGTATCTGGTCCAGTATCTGGTCCAGTGGTCCAGTGTCTGGTCCAGTATCTGATCCAGTATCTGGTCCAGTGTCTGGACCAGTGGTCCAGTACCTGGTCCAGTGTCTGGTCCAGTGTCTGGTCCAGTATCTGGTCCAGTATCTGGTCCAGTGGTCCAGTGTCTGGTCCAGTATCTGATCCAGTATCTGGTCCAGTGTCTGGACCAGTGGTCCAGTATCTGTCCAGTGGTCCAGTATCTGGTCCAGTGTCAGGTCCAGTGGGCTAGTATCTGGTCCAGTATCTGGTCCAGTGTCCGGTCCAGTGGTCCAGTATCTGGTCCAGTGTCCGGTCCACTTGTCCAGTGTCTGATCCAGTGGTCCAGTACCTGGTCCAGTGTCTGGTCCAGTGTCGGGTCCAGTATCTGGTCCAGTGTCTGGTCCAGTATCTGGTCCAGTGTCGGGTCCAGTGGTCCAGTATCGGGTCCAGTGTCTGGTCTAATATCTGGTCCAGTGTCTGATCCAGTATCTGGTCCAGTGGTCCAGTTTCGGGTCCAGTGTCTGGTCCAGTGTTGGGTCCAGTATCTGGTCCAGTGTCTGGTCCAGTGCCTGATCCAGTGGTCCAGTGTCTGATCAGTGGTCCAGTACCTGGTCCAGTGTCTGGTCCAGTATCTGGTCCAGTACATGGTCCAGTATCTGGTATAGTATCTGGTCCAGTGTCTGATCAGTGGTCCAGTACCTGGTCCAGTGTCTGGTCCAGTGTCTGGTCCAGTATCTGGTCCAGTACATGGTCCAGTATCTGGTCCAGTATCTGGTCCAGTGGTCCAGTGTCTGGTCCAGTATCTGATCCAGTATCTGGTCCAGTGTCTGGACCAGTGGTCCAGTATCTGGTCCAGTGGTCCAGTATCTGGTCCAGTGTCCGGTCCAGTGGGCTAGTATCTGGTCCAGTATCTGGTCCAGTGTCCGGTCCAGTGGTCCAGTATCTGGTCCAGTGTCCGGTCCACTTGTCCAGTGTCTGATCCAGTGGTCCTGTACCTGGTCCAGTGTCCGGTCCAGTGGTCCAGTATCTGATCCAGTATCTGGTCCAGTATCTGGTCCACAAGCGTCGTTATTAATCACATCAGTGAAAGAGGAGGAGCTCATGAAGTTGAAGAAGAAGATGGAGGAATCACAGCAGGAATGGCTGAAACCGTAGAATTAATCGTCCTGATGAGCCGCTGCTGCCGGCGCTGATTGAAAAGATTTTTCAGATGAATCAGAATGTTACAGTTTGTTTGAGATTCGTCCCAGAGGACTGTGATGCTCTGGAGACTCTCCAGACATCCAGGGTCCTGGTACCCCCCCCCCAACAGCAACAACAGTGCTGATGTCTTTCCCTCATGGCATTACTAATCACATGGTGAGAAAGGTTGTATTTCTACCCAGAGATCCGCTGCCATCAGATGATTTTTAGGAAGTTTGGCCAGAAATGTGCTGATCTGACGACCTGCTGGATGTTTCCGGATGTTTTGGTTGTGTAGCTTCTTCCAGGTTTAGTGATGAGCTGATGTAACAAACGCTAGGGTTTAACAAGCGCTAGGGTTTAACAAACGCTAGGGTTTAACAAGCGCTAGGGTTTAACAAACGCTAGGGTTTAACAAATGCTAGGGTTTAACAAATGCTAGGGTTTAACAAATGCTAGGGTTTAACAAACGCTAGGGTTTAACAAATGCTAGGGTTCAACAAACGTTACGGTTTAACAAATGCTAGGGTTTAACAAACGTTAGGGTTTAACAAATGCTAGGGTTTAACAAACGTTAGGGTTTAACAAACGCTAGGGTTCAACAAACGTTAGGGTTTAACAAATGCTAGGGTTTAACAAACGTTAGGGTTTAACAAATGCTAGGGTTTAACAAACGTTAGGGTTTAACAAACGCTAGGGTTTAACAAACGCTAGGCTTTAACAAATGCTAGGGTTTAACAAATGCTAGGTTTTAACAAACGTTAGTGTTTAACAAACGTTAGGGTTTAACAAACGCTAGGCTTTAACAAATGCTAGGGTTTAACAAACGCTAGGTTTTAACAAACGTTAGTGTTTAACAAACGTTAGGGTTTAACAAACGCTAGGCTTTAACAAATGCTAGGGTTTAACAAATGCTAGGGTTTAACAAACGTTAGGGTTTAACAAACGTTAGGGTTTAACAAACGCTAGGCTTTAACAAATGCTAGGGTTTAACAAACGCTAGGTTTTAACAAACGTTAGTGTTTAACAAACGTTAGGGTTTAACAAACGCTTGGGATTAACAAACGTTGGGGTTTAACAAACGTTAGCATTATTACGTCCTGCTCTGGCTTGCAGTGGAAGCATAAATGAGCATCTGTAGCATGTTTGCATGCCAAACGCAGCTGCTAATGCTAACAGTCCAACCGCGGCTGCAGAGCTGCAGAGCTGAGCTGTGCTCGTCGTCCTGCAGAGACTCGGCGTCCAGCCTCGGTTCTGTCGGGATGGAGGACGTTGGAGAAGGGATCCGCAGCTGGGCGGGAGCGTCGGGTCGAGGATCCCGCGGTGGCAGCTCGCCCTACAGCAGCCAAGATGGCCGACGGTCCGTCACAGACACCATGAGCACCTACAGCTTCCGGTACGTTTTCTACCGGAGCTGGAAACAGCGACCACTGACATATGACAAAAAAACATTCACGTTGGTTTAATCCCAGTTCTGTGTGAAAGTATTTACCCCCGCAGAGACATGTCACATGTTTCAGGACATCAAACTAATGTTAATACGAGACAAAAAAATCAAATATTGGCTCATGATCTGAAAGTCTTTCAGTTTTCACTTTATTCAATTAAATGTCCAAACTTTTCCTGAATTCCATTTAAGGAGGCAAATACTTTTCACAGAAGTGTAACCAAGTCAAGAGAAAAGGGTTCACTTATTTATGATATAAAATAGTTGACCCTGGTCCCTCCACCGCTGCACCAACTGTTTTAATTAGTCATTTATTTCTCCAGCCAATCAGAGATTCTCAACATATTTGTTCCAAAACTTTTTTCCAAATAAATTTTTTAAATAAAATTACGAATTTTACAAGCTGGTAACTTTTTGTGTCTGGTCCAGTATCTGGTCCAGTATCTGGAAATAAAACAAGATTTTTTTTTTATTAAATAAAATTACAAATTTTACAAGATGGTAACTTTTTATTGTAAAACAAGTCTTTGTCGTTTAATTGTTTAATTTTTAATTTTGTAGTGTTTTATCTTTTTTTGTTCAAAGCATTTTTACTAATTTTTTAAAGTTGCATAAGATACAATTTATTCATATTTCAACACAACCCCCCCCCCCCCCCCCCCCCCGAACAGCCCACTCCACTGCACCCCTACATTACATCACAGGTTCAATAATAAATGCGATACCTGATTTTAAAAGGGAGAAAAAAAAATTAAAAGGAGCAATGTTTTAATTTAATATCAGGATTTTTTTTGTAGTAAAATTTTGACTTTTTTTTTTATAAATTTCAACTTTCTGCCGTAAAATTGAGAAATTTTGCTTTAAATTGCGAATTTTGTAATATGACATTTTTTTCATTGTTAACAGCAAATTTTTGGTGATGTTTGGTAGAAAAATAAACAAAAAAAAAACTGATGGAGGAGGGAGGAGCTTGAGCGCCACCTGGAGTCACCTGTGCAGGTGCCTGGAGACCAGGAGGTCTGTTTCCATTCATCACCCGTTCTTCTTGCTCCTCCTCAGTTCTTGTGTGGACCCTGATGCCGGCGGCTCCGAGGCCGGAGGATCTGGTCCCAGACATCCGGGTCGAGCCCCGTCCTCGTCGGCGCTGTCCGAGCTGCTGGACGGACTCCGTAAACGGCGAGCAGGCGGTGAGGCCGGAGAAGGAGCCGGCAGCACCGTGTCTTTGCCCATTTACCAGACGACCGGCGCCTCCGCCCTCAGACGCAGAGCCTCCGCCGTCTCCCTGAGCCCGGAGGACGTCCCGGAGCCCCGACCCGGGCCCGGCATCCTCAAACCGCCCTCCCCTCTCCTGCCACGAGCCGCCAGCGCGCGGTCCGTCGGCGACGCTCAGGCGCCGACGCCTGGAGCCAGACCGTCTCGCTTCAGCTCCGGCGACTCCTCGTTATCGCTCCCGTCGCTGCCCCACCTCTCCTCCCTGTCCTCCTCCCTGTCCTCCCGCCAGCCTCCATCCTTGTCCATCCCGGAGGAGGACCCGGACCGGCCCCTCCGTTCAGCGGCGACGCCCCTCCAGCGCTCCCCTCAGGCTCCACGCCGGTGCATGCTGGGAAGTCTGGTCACGGCGGACGGAGACGAAGCCGCTTTGGGGTCAGAACCGATGGTCTTCCAGAACCGCCGCCTGGCCGGGGACCGCGACGACGCCGTTTCTGACATCCTGCCCGCCATCCGGCGAGCTCAGTCCGCCAGCAGCCTGGCGGGCTCCATCAGAGGGGGGAGGAGGGCGCTGAGCGTCCACTTCGGGGAGCTGCCGCCCTCCCCCCGCAGCAGGAAAGGCTCCGAAACCAGTTCATCCAGCTCGGGCGGGTCGGGGAACTCCCAGGGGGGCGTCCCGCGGCGTCGGGGCGAGCGACCGCGGGGGGAGAGGCTGGAGGCGGACGGCAGCGAGGCGGAAGACGTGGCCTCGGTCATGAAGAAATACCTGAGGAAGGAGGTCGACTGAAGCAGATCAGGTGAGCTCCAGCTTCTACATCAAATATACCAGATAAATATACCATGGGCTGGACCAGGTATCCAGGTCACATGACTTATAAATGACAGGGCCGGACTAAACAGGGGGAACCTGGGGTCAACAGGGGTCAATGGAGGTCAATGGGGTAACCAGGGGTCAACAGGGATCAACAGGGGTAACCGCAGGTCAACAGGGGTCAATAGGGGTAACCACTGGTCAACAGGGGTAACCACGAGTCAACAGGGGTAATCTGGGGTCAACAGAGGTCAACAGGGGTCAATAGAGGTTAACAAGGGTCAACAGAGGTCAACAGGGGTCAACAGGTAAACTGGGGTAACCAGGGGTCAACAGGGGTCAACAGAGGTCAACAGCGGTAACCAGGGGTAACTCTTCTCAGGTAGCCATCACATTTAGGATCAGACTTGTATCTGAGGATGACGAGGCTCATCAGAGCCGTCTCTCAGATCCTCCTCTCCTCTCTCCTCCTCTTCAGATCCTAATCTCCTCTCTCAGATCCTCCTCTCCTCTCTCAGATCTCTCTCTCAGATCCTCCTTCCTCTCTCAGATCCCTCTCTCCTCTCTCCTCCCTCAGATCCTCCCTCCTCATCTCCTCCTCCTCTCCTCTCTCTCAGATCCTCCTCAGATCCCTCTCTCAGATCTCAGATCCTCTCAGATCCTCTCCTCTCTCAGAAGATCCTCTCAGATCCTCCTCTCAGATCCTCCTCCTCTCTCAGATCCTCCTCTCCTCTCTCAGATCCTCCTCTCCTCTCTCAGATCCTCCTCTCCTCCCTCAGATCCTCCTCTCCTCAGATCATCCTCCTCTCTCAGATCCTCTCCTCTCTCTCTCTCTCCTCTCAGATCTCCTCTCTCTCAGATCCTCCTCTCCTCCTCAGATCCTCCTCTCCTCTCTCAGATCCTCCTCTCCTCTCTCAGATCCTCCTCTCCTCTCTCAGATCCTCCTCTCCTCTCTCAGATCCTCCTCTCCTCTCTCCTCTCTCCTCTCTCATCCTCCTCTCCTCTCCTCTTCTCTCTCCTCTCCTCTCTCAGATCCTCTCTCTATCAGATCCTCTCCTCCCTCAGATCCTCCTCTCCTCTCTCAGATCCTCCTCTCCTCTCTCAGATCCTCCTCTCCTCTCTCAGATCATCCTCTCCTCTCTCAGATCATCCTCTCCTCCCTCAGATCCTCCTCTCCTCTCTCAGATCCTCCTCTCCTCTCTCAGATCCCCTCCTCTCCTCCCTCAGATCCTCCTCTCCTCTCTCAGATCCTCCTCTCCTCTCTCAGATCCTCCTCTCCTCCCTCAGATCCTCCTCTCCTCTCTCAGATCCTCCTCTCCTCTCTCAGATCCTCCTCTCCTCCCTCAGATCCTCCTCCCCTCTCTCTGATCCTCCTCTCCTCTCTGACCGACTTGTCCTCCATGTGTTTATCTCCCATCAGGCCTCGTTTGTTTCCAGCTGAGAGCTTTAAGGATCCTGCAGGAGAACGAGACACTTCAGACGTGGAGTCTTTCTGACTCGTTGGGATATTAAAGGCGCTGCAGTTCACCTGCTGTATTATCAGATATGTCCTGTTTGTATATGAATAAAAGATTTCAATAAGCCGTTAGTGAGTTTTGTCTCTGTGTGCTGGATGTCTCGGTAAGTTATTTAAAATAAACCAATGATGGTTAGAAGCTTCCTGCTGGAGTCCATAAGAGTCTGTCTATGTCAGGATGACGTGGAGTCCCAGTTGGAGACCACGATGACGCCGTGAACTTACTTCAGTTCATGTTTTCTGATTTTCAGCTGTAATTGATCCCCGACACCAAGTTTGACTGAATAAAAGTCGTTTTGAGTAGTTTTGAAGTGAAGGTCACGTGATGCAGCCAGGAGTTCAGGTTTTACATTAAAATCAATAAAAATGAGTTCAGGTCCAGAAAAATTACAACTTTTAGACAAAAAGTTGTGAAATTTTGTCAAAAGGTTGTGATTGTGTATATTTAGTAACTTTTTGACTAAAAAATTTAGTCATAAAATTTTACTACTTTTTACAACAAACTTCTGATTATAGAAAATAAACTGCATCGATACAAAATTTAACAAAGCAGCAATTTCAAAAAGTCATGATTATGACAAAAGTCACAATTTTATGGTAAAAATGTGTGATTTTACAACTAAAATGTGCAGATCTACTAAAATGGCAAAGTTACACAAAGTATTTTTCAAAAAGTTGATATTTTTTAAAATTTGCAATTTTATGACGAATTTAAATTTTTCAAATAGTCAAAATAGTCAAAATAGCTGTTATACATCATTTGAAATTTTCCAACATAAAGTTGCAATTTTGTCTAAAAGTTGTGAATTTGTGAAAATGAAATTTTATCTAAAAAAATGTTGAAAATGAAATTAAATAGTAAATTAAAACAGAGGTCAATAGGGGTAACCAGAAGTCAACAGGGGTAACCAGGGGTCAACAGAGGTCAACAGGGGTAACACGAGTTACCCTGAAAAATCATGATTTTTTTGGGGGAGTGATTTATGATTTTATGACATAAATTACAAGGTAAATATGTAATTTTACGACCAAAAGTCAAAAGTCACAATTATTACTAAGAAAGAAGTTATGTCCTGAGAAAAAACATTTTTGATGACAAAAAGTTACTTTTATTTTATGTCAAATGCTAATCTGTTTAAACTGGATGTGATAAAGATTGTCTAAAGTCATAAAATGTTTTTTATGACTAAAAATTTTTTTAAATTTCAGAACAGAAATTTATGATTGTAGAAGAAAAAGTTGCAGTTATGAAAAAAATTCTCAATTTTATCTCCAAAATTTGTGATTTTGTAAAAAAATTGACTTTACAACAAAAAATATTCTGGATTAAATTGAAAAAAATTCTTATTTGCAACATGTAATTTTACAAGAAAATGTCAGAATTATATTTTACAATGTTATATTTTAATTTTTGTACAAGTCATGATTCTTTGAAATTTGAAACTTTACAAGAAATTTTTTAGATCAAAAGTAAATTAGACAAAGTTGCAATTTTACAACAAAATATTGTAATTTTGCGAGAGTTGCGATGCTCTTATAAAAAGTCAGATTATTAATAAATGTCTGATTTTAGTCTCCAGGATTCTGCTGCTTCAGGACTGAAACTGGAAGTTTCTTTGCAGCAGTTTGTGATAATTATTAATCCCTCTTTAACGACCTCCATTGTGAACGTTCTCTCCAGATGTCTCAGAGCACATTTTCATCACTACGGTGATGAGCTGCTGATCATCCTGGTCCTCCAGCTGTGACCTGATTACCTGACAGTTTCATCAGTGATGTTCAGAGTTTAGAGCAGCTGGAGTCAGAGACGTAAATATCTGAGGCTCAGAGACCAGACGGATCCGGAAGGAGGACAGGAACTTTGGTTCACATCTGGATTAAAGCTGTTTTCAGAAACCACCACCATGATCCGGATCCACCAGAATGATCCTGATCCATTAGAATGATCCAGATCCACCAGAATGATCCTGATCCACCAGAATGATCCTGATCCATTAGAATGATCCAGATCCACCAGAATGATCCTGATCCACCAGAATGATCCTGATCCACTAGAATGATCCTGATCCACTAGAATGATCCTGATCCATCAGAATGATCCTGATCCACCAGAATGATCCTGAGAAATATCCTGATCCACCAGAATGATCCTGATCCCACCAAAATCTGTTTTTACCTGGATACAATCCTAAACTGTCTGACAAGACTGCTGTGACCCCAACCACCTCCAACTTCTGTTCTTCATTCCTGGAGAAGAGAGTCTGATGGATACTTGCACCTCAGAACATCGATATGAACTCAAACACAAACATAATCCTATAATATAACTAGACGAGTACTTGCTTTAATTAGTTGTTTATTTCTACAATCAGATATTTATCTGATTTTTCAAAAACAAAAATTGTGACGTCCATATAATTATAGCTTTACATCCTAAAATCACATCTTCGTTGTAAAGTCTCACGTTTACTCAGAATCACGACTTCTTCACTTTCAGACTGATACTTTAGATGGTGAAACTGCTTTTCTGCAGGAAGGAGTCATGTCAGAGGTCAAAGGGGGAGGAGCTTGGGCACTAACCTGGAGTCAACCTGTGCAGGTGTCTGACCTTCCCAGTATAACAGTGGTCTTAACGTCTGCTCATCCACTGGTCTCTGCTGGTTGTGAAGCATCTACTGAAATCTGTGATTTAGATCAAAGATATCAAAGATGATGGTGGTGTGGTGCCGATGACGGTTAGATCAGATTAGATCAGATTAGATCTAATCTGATTAGATTAGATTAGATTAGATTAGATCAGATTAGATCGAATTAGATCAGATCAGATTAGATCAGATTAGATTAGATTAGATTGAATTAGATCAAATCAGATTAGATCATATTAGATTAGATTAGATTAAATCTAATCTAATCTAATCTAATCTAATCTGATCTAATCTGATCAAATTAGATTAGATTAGATCAGATTAAATTAGTTTAGATTATATCAGATTAGATTAAATTAGTTAAAATCAGATTAGATTAGATTAGATTAAATCAGATTAGATAAACTTTATTGGAGGATCAAGAATTAATAATACTGGATGTTTAAAGATAAAACCTGATCTGCTGTGTCTTCAGGTTAGAATGTTAAATCTGTTTTCCTTTCGTGGTTCTGCAGAAATGAAACGGTGCAGCGGCACCAAACAGCTGCTCATCAGGTCAACCTCATCAGCAGGGGGCCGTCCTCCCTGATTACATCACAGCTTCATCCAAACTGGGCAGAAATCATGGATACAGAGCCTGATTGTCCTCGCTGGTAATCACAGCCCTGCATCAGCGGACTCTGGTCGACTTCTACCATCCAACACGCCGTCAGAGTCCCGTTGATGAAACCATGAGGGCGGGGCTAATGAAACCATGAGGGCGGGGCTAATGAAACCATGAGGGTTGGAATGAAATGGAGACAGGCAGCTGAATGGTGCCGTATTTGAGCCAGCGTGAGTTTGTGGGAGGGGCATTAGTTGGTTTGTGGGAGGAGCATTAGTGGGTTTGTGGGAGGAGCATTAGTGAGTTTGTGGGAGGAGCATTAGGGCTTTGGGGGGAGTGGGCATAGTGGGTTTGTGGTAAGGAGCATTAGTGGGTTTGTGGGGCATTATGGGTTTGGGAGGCATTATGGGTTTGTGGGAGGAGCATTAGTGGGTTTGTGGGAGGAGCATTAGTGGTTTGTGGGAGAGCATTAGGTGGGAGGAGCATTAGTGGTTTGTGGTAAGGAGCATTAGTGAGTTTGTGGGAGGAGCATTAATGGGTTTGTGGGGAACATTAGTGGGTTTGTGGGAGGAGCATTAGTGGGTTTGTGGGGGAGTAATGGGTTTTGTGGGAGGAATTAGTGGGTTTGTGGGAGGAGCATTAGTGGGTTTGTGGGGAGCATTAGTGGTTTGTGGGAGGACATTAGTGAGTGTGGAGGGCATTAGTGGGTTTGTGGAGGGAGCATTAGTGGGTTTGTGGGAGGACATTAGTGGTTTGTGTGGGAGGAGGAGCATTAGTGGGTTGTGGTAAGGAGCATTAGTGGAGTTTGTGGGAGGAGCATTAGTGGCTTTGTGGTAAGGAGCATTAGTGGGTTTGTGGTAAGGAGCATTAGTGGGTTTGTGGGAGGATCATTAGTGGCTTTGTGGGAGGAGCATTAGTGGGTTTGTGGTAAGGAGCATTAGTGAGTTTGTGGGAGGAGCATTAGTGGCTTTGTGGGAAGGAGCATTAGTGGGTTTGTGGGAGGATCATTAGTGGCTTTGTGGGAGGAGCATTAGTGAGTTTGTGGGAGGAGCATTAGTGGGTTTGTGGTAAGGAGCATTAGTGGGTTTGTGGGAGGAGCATTAGTGGGTTTGTGGGAGGAGCATTAGTGGGTTTGTGGGAGGAGCATTAGTGGGTTTGTGGGAGGATCATTAGTTGGTTTGTGGGTAGAGCATTGGTGTTTGTGGGGAGGAGCATTAGTGGGTTTGTGGAGGAGCATTGTGGGAAGTGATTTGTGGTGGGAGGAGTATTAGTGGGGTTGGTTTGTGGAGGAGCATTAGTGGAGTTTGTGGGAGGAGCATTAGTGGGTTTTGTGGGAGGAGCATTAGTGGGTTTTTGTGGGAGGAGCATTAGGGGTTTGTGGGAGGATTCATTAGTGGTAGGGTTAGTGGGTTGTGGGAGGAGCATTAGTGGGTTTGTGGGAGGATCATTAGTGGGTTTTGGGTAGGGTGGGAGGAGCATTAGTGGTTTGTGGGAGGAGCATTAGTGGGTTTGTGGGAGGAGCATTAGTGGGTTTGTGGGAGGAGCATTAGTGGGTTTGTGGGAGGAGCATTAGTGGGTTGTGGGAGGAGCATTCGTGGGTTTGTGGGAGGAGCATTAGTGGGTTTGTGGGAGGATCATTAGTGGGTTTGTGGGAGGAGCATTAGTGAGTTTGTGGGAGGAGCATTAGTGGGTTTGTGGGAGGAGCATTAGTGGGTTTGTGGGAGGAGCATTAGTGGGTTTGTGGGAGGATCATTAGTGGGTTTGTGGGAGGAGCATTAATGGTTTGTGGGAGGAGCATTAGTGGGTTTGTGGGAGGAGCATTAGTGGGTTTGTGGGTTTGTGGGAGGAGCATTAGTGGGTTTGTGGGAGGAGCATTAGTGGGTTGTGGGAGGATTTAAGTGGGTTTGGGGAGGATCATTAGTGGGTTTGTGGGAGGCATTTAGTGGGTTTGTGGGGGAGCATTAGGGGTTTGTGGGAGGGAGCATTAGGGGTTTGTGGGAGGAGCATTAGTGGTTTGTGGGAGGAGCATTAGTGGGTTGTGGGAGGATCATTAGTGGGTTTGTGGGTTTGGGAGGAGCATTAGTGGGTTTGTGGGAGGAGCATTAGTGGGTTTGTGGGAGGAGCATTCGTGGGTTTGTGGGAGGAGCATTAGTGGGTTTGTGGGAGGAGCATTCGTGGGTTTGTGGGAGGAGCATTAGTGGGTTTGTGGGAGGAGCATTAGTGGGTTTGTGGGAGGAGCATTAGTGGGTTTGTGGGAGGAGCATTCGTGGGTTTGTGGGAGGATCATTAGTGGGTTTGTGGGAGGATCATTAGTGGGTTTGTGGGAGGATCATCGGTTGGTTTGTGGGAGGATCATTAGTGGGTTTGTGGGAGGATCATTGGTTGGTTTGTGGGAGGAGCATTAATGGGTTTGTGGGAGGATCATTGGTTGGTTTGTGGGAGGAGCATTAGTGGGTTTGTGGGAGGATCATCAGTCGGTTATCTGGCAGGGTTAGGGGTTATTCAGGCCGGTGCAGTCATACGTGGCCTGTCAGGGATCTAAATAGTAGATTACATCAACACGTCCTCCACTTTAGTCCATGTTTTCAGCCTCGGGGAGTCAGTAACCCTAGATCTCTGGGAAAACACTGCCAACGCCTGAGTGTGTGAGTTCATGTGACTGTGTGTTTGAGTGGGTTAGGGTTAGAAGGTTTTTCCACAGGAGGAAAACGGCTGCATTGTGTTTGAGTTCAGCATAAAAGTGGGTTTGTTGGTTGTTTTTGTCCCAGACGAGCCTCGGCTGAAGCAGAATCTGGCGTCAGCCGTCCTGCTCACTGACCTAAAACATGAACATGAGAACATGAAGAAGATGAACAGATGAGCTGCTGTTGTTCTTCTTCTTGTCTGCACTCGTTCGCCCAGCTCTGCTTCTTCAACACGTCGCCCTGGAAACTGTTTACAAGCTGCTGATGTAAACAAAACCGTCAACAACGTGGAGCTTTTTCACTGACGACACTTTTAATTTAACAACAATAAAACGGCCTCAGGTTCCTCCATGGTTCAGCTGCTCGCTGGTCCACCCTCAGCAGCAGCGCTCCTTCTGTTTATTGACATTTTTGGACTGTAAAGTGGGTACCTGCACAGGTAGACTCCAGATGGCGCTCAAGCTCCTCCCCTTCACCTACCATTCCTGCAGAACAGCTGTTAGGGTTAAATTTAGGGTTAGAGTTAACCCTAACTTTAAAGCATTTGTTTTTGGAATTTTAAAAGGTTGTGATTTTGCAGAAGTTGATATTTAAGACAAATATTTGTAACATTGAGCGAAAAAATTGTGATTTTAGCAAGAGATCATAAAAGTTTCAGTTTTACAAAATCTCGAATTTTGTGTCATAAAGTTTAAATTTTATGTCAAAAGATTTCAATGTTTGATTTTGAAGCAAAACTGTTTATTTTAGGAATTAAATATATAAAAATGTTGTGATTGTTGGGCATAAAGTTGTGGTTTGATGTTAACAGTTTTAAGAAATTTAAGATTTTTCAAAAAATGTTTTACATGAAAATGTTGCAAATCAGATTGCAAAAATTTGCAATTTTAAAGAAAAAATCTTGATTTCAGGACAGAATGTTGCAATTAATTGAAATTAAGTTGTTATAAATAAATGACTGAAATTAAAATAAGTAGATTAAAATAAGTATATCAGATTATATTATTATATAGATTATACTGTATTTATTTATAGATATATCTTAGATTGTATTGTATTGTATTATATAGATACTGAGGAGATTATCTATATTATACTGTGATTATATATTTATATTGTATTATATATACTGTATTATATTATATTATACTGATATTATCTTATATTATATTAGATATATATTATATATATTATTATATTATATATATTATATTCTATATTATTTATATTATATTTATATATTATATTATATATTATATTATATTATATTATTATTTATATATATATATTTAGGTTATATTGTTGTTTACACAGTAAATGTGGGTTAACTGACCTTCACTGTGACCTCTGTGTCTCTTACAGGAGCAGATTTACTGCAGAAACATTCTGCAGAAGCAGGAGGACCAGAGTTGAGACAGTTGAGACAGATGAGACAGATGAGACAGATGAGACAGATGAGACTGGAGGAAGATGGACAGAGGATGGGTGAGGTGGAGGGGAGTAATGGTATCTGGCTCCACTTCAGTCCTCAACACAGACAAACACAAACAGATTTATTATAATTCAACTGGAAGAAACACACAGATGTCTAAATACAAAAAAAAAAAAAAATAGAAATTAAAATATATATAAAATATACAAAGTTGTGCCACTTTGACTGCAGCTGAATTGTGCACTGACATTTTTGGACTTCAGACAGGATACAATTAAAGATATATAAAATAATATAAGATAAATATTTTTAAAAACCCATGACTTTATATTGTAAAATTCTAGATTTCATATAATTGCACCTTTCTGTCATAAAATTCAGATTTTTTGTTTTAAATTTCACAATCAAGAGTTTCACAAAATTACAACTTTTTAAGCAATATTTCCTTTTTTGTTGGAAAATATCATTCTATTTCACAGAAAATGACCCTTTATGAACCAAAATCCAAAATTTCTGCTGAAACAACAACTTTGAAGTAAAAAGGGAATTTTTGTTACAAAATTGTGACTTTCTGACGTAAAATGAAGCATTTATGTCACAAAATTACAGATTATATATAACTGCAAATTTATGTTCTCAAATCACAATATGTTATAAAATCACAAAATTCTCAAAATTTCAGCTTTTGACATAAAAAGTATGTCCTAAAAGCACAACTTTTTGTAGTAAAATTGGGAATTTTGCAGTGTTGCAATTTTGTAGTAAAAAGCAAATATTTGACATAAAATTTTGAATTTTAAATTTGCTCCTTTTTTGTTGTAAAAATCACAAATTCTTGTTTTAAAATGTTTACTTTTCAACTTAATATGATAAAGTTTTGATTTGATTTTGTGACATAAAATTCCAGCATTTAGTTGAAAAATTGTATATTTCGTACAAAAACAATTTGAATGTCAAATTATTTTCATCAAAATCATGAATTTCACAACATCACAACTTTCTGTTGTGAAAAAGTGAATTTTCGTCTAAAAATCTCAAATTTTACAAAGCTTGAATTTTTGATACAGTTGCAAATTTCTTAAAATCACGATTTATTTATATCAAACTTTTAATCATAGAATAAGAATAATAACAATGATAAAAAGGGGGAGGAGCTTCAGAACCACCTAGACTCTACCTGCCCACATCCTTGGAACTGTTTGTAGCGCATCACCCTCTACCTCTGACTGCAGCCGGGGAAGCATCCATCCATCCATCCTCCATACATCCATCCATCCAACCATCCATCATTCATTTAAACATCCATCCATATATTCATCCATTCATCCATTCATCCTCCGTCAATTATCCATCCATCCATCCATCCATCCATCCATCCATCCATCATCCATCCAGTGATCCATCCTCTATCCATCCATTCATCCATCCATCTGTCCAACCTCCATCCATCCACCGATCCATTTATCCATCCATCCATCTACCGATCCATCCATCCATCCATCCATCCATCCATCCATCCATCCATCATCCATACCTCCAACCTCCATCCATCCATTCATCCATCCATCCATCTACTCACCGATCCATCCATCCATCCATCCATCCATCCATCCATCCATCCATCCATCCATCCATCCATCCATCCATCCATCCATCCATCCTCCATACGTCCAACCTTCATCCATCCATCTACTCACCGATCCATACATCCATCCATCCATCCATCCATCCATCCATCCATCATCCATCCATCATCCATCCATCATTCATCCATTTAAACATCTATCCATATATTCATCCATCCATCCATCCATCTACCATCCTCCATCATTCATTCATCCAAACATTCATCCATGTATTCATCCATCCATCCATCCATCCTCCATCAATTATCCATCCATCCATCCATCCAGTGATGCATCCTCTATCCATCCATTCATCCATCCATCCTCCATCCATCCGCCAACCTCCATCCATCCACCGATCCGTTTATCCATCCATCCATCTACCGATCCATCCATCCATCCATCTATCCACCAATCCATCCATCCATCCATCCATCCATCCATCCATCCATCCATCCATCCTCCATATCCACCTCCATCCATCCATCCATCATGATCCATACATCCATCCATCCATCCATCATCCATCATCATCACCTCATCCATCCATCCATCCATCCATCCATCCATCCATCCATCCATCCTCCATACATCCATCCATCCATCCATCCATCCATCCATCCATCCTCTTCAGGTCTCTGTGGATCCTGAAGTCCTGAAGTGGATCCAGCTTTGTAAACTGTCATCTAAAAAAGATTTAAGAGAAGTGATTTAGTCTTTGAGAAGGTGGAAGTTCCTCAGCAGAAAAGCTTTTCTGTGAATCTGTTTGTGACATTTTAATGGATAAACACCTCGGTCACCAGTCCCAGGAGGGTCTACTGCAGAAGAAATACAGCATCTGATAAAACCAAACAAAAAAACAACAGGATGTGTTTAAATTTATAAAAACTGGATCTGGGCCAGGAAACAAGCCAGTCAGATTCCTGGTGAACGTGAAGTCAAACAGACTTCAGTCTGGAAAACCAGAACAGAAAACACTCATCTGATATTTTTGACTATTAATCAGCAAATCCAGTCATGGTCCAGTTATTACAACCTCTGTTGTGTTTTTAGTGAACCGTTTATTTCAAAGGAGTCAAGACAAATAAGAAAAACAAATCTTCTGGAATGTTATTGGGACATTGCTGGAACATTGAAAGAACATTGCTGGAACATTGAAGGAACATTGCTGGAACATTGAAGGAACATTACTGGAACATTGAAGGAACATTGAAGGAACATTGCTGGAACACTGAAGGAACATTGCTGGAACATTGAAGGAACATGGAAGGAACATTGTCGAACATTGAAGGAACATTGAAGGAACATTGAAGGAACATTAAAGGAACATTGAAGGAACATTGCTGGAACATTGAAGGAACATTGAAGGAACATTGCTGGAACATTGAAGGAACATTGCTGGAACACTGAAGGAACATTGCTGGAACATTGAAGGAACATTGAAGGAACATTGCTGGAGCATTGAAGGAAAATTGAAGGAACATTGCTGGAACACTGAAGGAACATTGCTGGAACATTGAAGGAACATTGAAGGAACATTGCTGGAACATTGAAGGAAAATTGAAGGAACATTGCTGGAACATTGAAGGAACATTACTGGAACATTGAAGGAACATTGGAACATTGGAACATTGGAACATTGAAGGAACATTGCTGGAACATTGAAGGAACATTGCTGGAGCATTGAAGGAAAATTGAAGGAACATTGCTGGAACATTGAAGGAACATTACTGGAACATTGAAGGAACATTAAAGGATTATTGCTGGAACACTGAAGGAACATTGCTGGAACATTAAAGGAACATTGAAGGAACATTGCTGGAGCATTGAAGGAAAATTGAAGGAACATTAAAGGATTATTGCTGGAACATTGAAGGAACATTGCTGGAACATTGAAGGAACATAGAAGGAACATTGCTGGAACATTGAAGGAACATGGAAGGAACATTGCCGAACATTGAAGGAACATTGAAGGAACATTGAAGGAACATTAAAGGAACACTGAAGGAACATTGCTGGAACATTGAAGGAACATTGCTGGAACATTGAAGAAACACTGAAGGAACATTGTTGGAACATAGAAAGAACATTGCTGGAACTTTGAAGGAACATTGAAGGAACATTGAAGGAACATTGAAGGAAGATTGCTGGAACATTGAAGGAACATTGAAGGAATATTGCTGGAACATTGAAGGAACATTGACCCACTGATTGGCATGGTGGTGGAAGGATGATGCTCTGGGACCTGGTGGCTTCATGGACCAGCAGTGTGGTCACCAGCATTCACCTCCACCCAGGAGCCACCAGACAAGCAGGTGCATCCTCAACCTGCAGGTGCACCTGTGGACAAGAACAAAGATCTGCTGCAGTTTCTCCTCCCGTCTGGAAGCAAAGGTTCATGGTCGGAGATCATCAGACTTCCCCTCATTTCTGCTCGTCTGTCAGCAGAGCTGCCTCTTTGTCTTTAATTGATCCTGATGAGTCATTAATAAGATGTTCTCCTGCGTTATCTCCAGATGGACACTCAGATGTCTTATTAAGATCATCTTAAAACCAGCAGTCTGGCTCAGACAGGAATATATAATATATTATATAATCATTTATTTCTACAATCACAGATACTCACCAGAATAAAACTTGTGTCGACATAAAATTGCAAGTTTTACAAAATAGTGACTGTTTGAAAGACTTATGTTGTATAATCATATAAAACCACAACGTTATGACATTAAATTTCAACTTTGTCCTAAAATCTAGAATTTTTCCTCTAAAATTGTGAATCCTACAAATCTCAACATTTTATTGTAATTTTTAACAAAATTATGGATTTTGTTTAAATGTTATATCCTGAAATTAGATTATTTTTGTCCTAAAATTATGAATTTAATTAAGCAAAATTCCCAAGTTTGTATAATAAAATCAGGACTTTTTCAGAACTACATGTTTTTTAACTTTTAATCGCAAACTTTTGTTTTAAAATCGAGACTTAAACTTTTTTTGCTACTTTTGATGGTGCAACAGCTGATCAACGTTCTGCTGAAATGACACCCGTCCAGTCGGAGGAGGAGCTTTAGCGCCACCTGGAGTCCACCTGTGCAGGTACCTGGTCACAAGAAGCGATAAACTGTCACAGAAACACCTGGAAACCTTCCTCTTTGATGCTGAACCATTGAAGGAACAGCCGGCTAAACTACGGTTTGTAGTTCAGGTTGGTTTGTTAACCAGCTGCTTGGAGCCAAACAGACACCGATGCTGGAGAACATTAGTGCAGCATTAAGCAGCTAAAGAGCTGGATATTTCCCTCCCAGGAGTTTGAAGATGACAAAAACAAAAACGAAGGAACTTCATGTGGACTGAAACATGACATGAAGTAGAGATTTTCTGTGCTCATCCTCACTCTGCTGTGAACTGGGAGGACGTCCTGACACCCTGAAGATGACACACCATGATATTTAATTACAATAGTGGTTCATCTGATTTAAAATAGGAACATTTGAACATTACTGGAATGTTGTTGGAACATTGCTGAAACATTACTGGAACATTGCTAGAATGTTGTTGGAACATTGCTGGAAGGTTGTTGGAATGTTGTTGGAACATTGCTGGAACGTTGCTAGAACATTGCTAGAATGTTGTTGGAACATTCCTGGAACGTTGCTGGAATGTTGTTGGAACATTGCTGGAACATTACTGGAATGTTGCTGGAATGTTGTTGGGAAATTGCAGGAGCATTGCTGGAACATTGCTGGAATGTTGTTGGAATATTGCTGGAACATTGCTGGAACATTGCTGGAACATTACTGGAATGTTGCTGGAATGTTACTGGAACATTGTTATAACATTGCTGGAATGTTGTGGAACATTGCTGGAACATTACTGGAATGTTGCTGGAATGTTGCTGGAACATTGCTGGAACATTACTGGAATGTTGCTGGAATGTTGTTGGGAAATTGCAGGAACATTGCTGGAACATTGCTGGAATGTTGTTGGAACATTGCTGGAACTTTGCTGGAACATTACTGGAATGTTGCTGGAATGTTGTTGCAACATTGCTGGAACTTTGCTGGAACATTGCTGGAACGTGGTTGGAATGTTGCTGGAACATTGCTGATATGTTGCTGGAACGTGGTTGGAATGTTGCTGTAACATTGCTGTAACATTGCTGGAGCGTTGCTGGAACGTGGTTGGAACGTTGCTGGAAAGTTGCTGGAAAGTTGTTGGAACATTGTTGGAACATTGCTGGTATGTTGCTGGAACATTACTGGAACATTGCTGGAACGTGGTTGGAATGTTGCTGGAACATTGCTGATATGTTGCTGGAACGTGGTTGGAATGTTGCTGAAATTGCTGGTAAATTGCTGGTTGCTGGAACGTGGTTGGAACGTTGCTGGAAAGTTGCTGGAAAGTTGTTGGAACATTGTTGGAACATTGCTGATATGTTGCTGGAACATTACTGGAACATTGCTGGAACGTTGCTGGAACATTGTTGAAATGTTGCTGGAACGTTGTTGGAATGTTGCTGGAATATTGCTGGAATGTTGCTAGAACATTACTGGAACGTTGTTGGAACGCTCCTTGAACACTACTGGAACATTGCTGGAAGATTGAAGGAACATTGCTGGAACATTGGTGGAACATGCCAGGAATACTGCTGAAAGTTTGCTGTTCTGGAAGTCGGAACCAACATCCCAGCGATGTCTGGGATGTTGGTTCCGACTTCCAGAACAGTGTTGGAACTGGAATATTCCTGGGCTGCTGGAACACTGATTCCTCACAGCTCAGCCTGAAATAAACCTTCTCTCTCCTCGTCAAACATGGTGCTGATTTCAGGGTGTTTTTTCCAGGCGGTAAAACAATCATGATTTTGGAAAGTTCTGAGGTCCAGACCTCCACCTGACCGGGCTGCTGTGGTGGGATCTTCAGAGAAGCTGTGGAGAAGTGAGTGAAATGAAGAAAACTCCTCCACAACCATGACAGATAGCTTCTGTTCAGTCCTGCTAAACTCCCGCTGAATCATGGGGGTACTCAGGATTGCCCACAAGCTTAAACTGTCAGCGTTCAGCCTGCAGCGTCTCCGGGCCCACCGGGCCTGCAGCACATCTCTACAGTGAAATACAGCTACTTAACCAGATTACCAGCTCAGGGTGAGACGGCTCTTGTGTCAGCCTCCATCACCATAACTAACCCCCCCACCTCCCCCCATCCCTCCCTCCATGCTTCCTTCCTCTCATCCGTCCTGTAAATCTCAGCTCCCTCTCTACGTTACGTAAGCCCGTCCTGATCCCTCTGTCACTCTGACACTTCCACAAATTCTCCCAACAAAAGTTCTGTTAAGTTTGAGCTCAGCTCAGAGCTGGTTCTGGTTTTCTACCGAAGTGTAGATGCCTCCAGGGGCCACCAGGGGGCCCCGGCTTACTGGTTTGATTTAATCCAGGAGGTGAAGACGACTGCAGCTCATCTACTGACCAGTAGGGGGCTGGCTTCTCTCTAACTATGAAGGTGATCTGCTGAGAAACCACTGGGACCGGTTCTGGGCTCTGAAGGGTCTGAAGGGTCCAGTCGGTACCGACGTCACGAAAGAGCAGCCAATTATAATTCAGTTCAGTCGGGAATTTGCAAAAGTTGTTGTTTTATGATGAAAAGTGTCATTTTAAGGTTCAAAAGTGTCAAAAGGTTGAAGAACAAAAAGTCATGATGTAAAATTACAATTTTATAACAAGCAATTGTTTTAATTGATAATTACATAAAAAAAATAAGCCTAAATTTCTTTTTGTAGCAAGTTTATGAGTTTCAACGTAATAAATTCTGCTTTTTAAAGTCAGAAATTCACTTTTTTCTATAAATTGGGACAGAAATTCTCATTTAATTCTTCAAATTGTACAAGTTTATAAAGTGAGAAATTCCTCATGTTTGGTTTCTTTTTTCTGTTTATTTTTTTTTAAATAAGCTCAGAAATATAAATTTTATCTTGTAAATGTCTACATTCATGAATGTATCAGTTTTGCATGTTTTATAGTTTAATAATTAAATGATTTTTAAATTTTATCTTATGGTCAAACCGTCCAGCTCTACCTGATTGTTTTAATGGACCCCCACCAGACAGAACCTGGTTCTGGGCCCCCGAAAAGCTGGAAACGTCTCTGGTTGGGGTTCCGTGTTGGAGAGAGAGAGAGAGAGAGAGAGAGAGAGAGAGAGAGAGACTGAGGGAGGGAGGCAGCAGCGCGCGCGGAGGAGAGGAGGAGGATCAGACCGCAGGAAGATGCTGCTCTGACACGCGGACTTCTCCGACGGTACCGACCGAACCGCAGCCCGCTCACAGACCGGGAGCTCGTGTCTTCTCCCCGCTCCGCCTCCCCCCCCCCTCCGGCGCCGTCCTTCTCCTCCGGACCGGCTTCTGTCGCCATGCCGCCGGCCGCCCGCTCGGTCCGGTTCCGCAGAACCCTCCCCGCGGTGCTGTGGGTCGGTCTGCTGTGGAGCAGCGTCTCAGCGGGAGGTAGGTTCTGAATGTTCTCCAGAACCTCCTCTGTCCTGTTTCCGGGGGCGGCAGCTGGAGTTCTGGTAGAACTCGTCTTTGTGGACATCCTTCACTTGTTTGGAGACACTCGTGGGAGGAGCCAGGGCCGAGTCCAGGTTTTCAGGGGCCGAGTCCAGGGTTTCAGGGGGCCGAGTCCAGGTTTTTTAGGGGCCGAGTCCCGAGTCCAGGGTTTTAGGGGTCCGAGTCCAGGTTTTTAGGGCCGAGTCCAGGTTTTTAGGGGGGTCCAGGAGGGCCGTCCAGGTTTTTAGGGCCGAGTCCAGTTTTTAGGGCCGAGTCCAGGTTTTAGGGGCCGAGTCCAGGTTTTAGTCCAGGTTTTTTTTTTTAGTGGGGTCCAGGTTTTTAGGGGCCGAGTCCAGGTTTTTAGGGGCCGAGCCAGGTTTTTAGGGGCCGAGTCCAGGTTTTTAGGCCAGTCCAGGTTTTCAGGGGCCGAGTCCAGTTTTAGGGGCCTCCAGGGTTTAGGGGCCGAGTCCAGGTTTTCAGGGGCCGAGTCCAGGTTTTTAGGGGCCGTCCAGTTTTAGGGGAGGTCCGAGTCCAGTTTTAGGGGGCCCAGTCCCCAGGTTTTAGGGGCCGAGTCCAGGGTTTTAGGGGCCGAGTCCAGGGTTTTAGGGGCCGAGTCCAGGGTTTCAGGGGCCGAGTCCAGGTTTTTAGGGGCCGAGTCAGGGGTCCAGGGGGCCGAGTCCAGGTTTTTAGGGGCCGAGTCCAGGGTTTTAGGGCCGAGTCCAGGGGGTTTTTTTTTAGGGGCCGAGTCAGGGTTTCAGGGGCCTTTAGTGGGGCCGAGCCAGGTTTTTAGGGGCCGATCAGTTTTTGGGGCCGAGTCCAGGTTTTAGGGGCAGAGTCCAGGTTTTTAGGGGCCGAGTCCATGGTTTTAGAGGCCGAGTCCAGGTTTTTAGGGGCCGAGTCCAGGTTTTTAGGTTTTTAGGGGCCGAGTCCAGGGTTTCAGGGGCCGAGTCCAGGGTTTCAGGGGGCGAGTCCAGGTTTTCAGGGGCCGAGTCCATGGTTTCAGAGGCCGAGTCCATGGTTTCAGAGGCCGAGTCCAGGTTTTTAGGGGCCGAGTCCAGGGTTTCAGGGGGCGAGTCCAGGGTTTCAGGGGCCGAGTCCAGGTTTTTAGGGGCCGAGTCCAGGGTTTTTAGGGGCCGAGTCCAGGTTTTCAGGGGCCGAGTCCAGGTTTTTAGGGGCCGAGTCCAGGATTTCAGGGGCCGAGTCCAGGTTTTTAGGGGCCGAGTCCAGGATTTCAGGGGCCGAGTCCAGGTTTTCAGGGACCGAGTCCAGGTTTTTAGGGGCCGAGTCCAGGGTTTCAGGGGCCGAGTTTCCAGGTTTTTAGGGGCCGAGTCCAGGGTTTCAGGGGGATTCCAGGTTTCAGGGCCGAGTCCAGGTTTTTAGGGGCCGAGTCCAGGGTTTTTCAGGGGCGAGTCCGGTTTCAGGGCCCCAGGTTTTTAAGGGACGAGTCCAGGTTTTTCAGGGCCGTCCAGGTTTCAGGGGTCCGGGTTTTTAGGGCCGTCCAGTTTCAGGGGCCCAGTCCAGGTTTTCAGGGGCCGAGTCCAGGTTTTTAGGGGCCGAGTCCAGGTTTTTAGGGGCCGAGTCCAGGTTTTTAGGGGCCGAGTCCAGGGTTTCAGGGGCCGAGTCCAGGGTTTCAGGGGCCGAGTCCAGGTTTTTAGGGGCCGAGTCCAGGGTTTTCAGGGGCCCAGTCCAGGTTTTTAGGGGCCGAGTCCAGGTTTTTAGGGGCAGAGTCCAGGTTTTTATGGGCCGAGTCCAGGTTTTTAGGGGCCGAGTCCAGGGTTTCAGGGGCCGAGTCCAGGTTTTCAGGGGCCGAGTCCAGGTTTTTAGGTTTTTAGGGGCCGAGTCCAGTTTTTAGGTTTTTAGGGGCTGAGTCCAGGTTTTTAGGGGCAGAGTCCAGGTTTTTAGGGGCCGAGTCCGGGTTTCAGGGGCCAGTCCAGGGTTTCAGGGGCCGAGTCCAGGTTTTTAGGGGCCGAGTCCAGGGTTTTCAGGGGCCGAGTCCAGAGTTTCAGGGGCGAGTCCAGGTTTCAGGGGCCAGTCCAGGGGCCAGGGTTTCAGGGGCCGAGTCCAGGGTTTTAGGGGCCGAAGTCCAGGTTTTCAGGGGCAGAGTCCAGGGTTTTAGGGGCCGCGGGCAGAATTGGGTTTGACTCGTCAAACTACATAAAGATGACCCTTAAAGGTCCAAATCCAGCACATGATCTCATTTATCTGACAATCAGAAAAGTAATGATTTTAAAACAAACCAAATTTGTCATTTGTAGTTCAAATATTTATATCAAATATCAAACACTGAGCTGAAAAATCACGATTGCTAATTGCTGATTTTTTTTGTCAAAATATAGATTTTGTAAAATTCACATTTTAAATTTAAAAAAGATGATTTCAGGAGGAATTGTTGCAATTATGCAAAATGAAAAAAATTACAACAAAGTGGTTATTTATGTGAAAACGTGGCATGTATGATATTTTACAACAAAATAATTGTCATATTTAGTGAAAAAGCTGTGATGAGGGTTGTGGGGGAGAAAATTCAAAAACTGAGACAAATCCCAGATTTTTTTTACTTTATAATCTTCTACATTTTCATGAAAAAAATCCAGAGTTTCTGACTTTTTTAAATCAGAAGTTTTGCAAAAGAAAATTCTGAAATTCTGACCAAATAAACTCACATTAAAGAAAACCAGAACTTTGATGTGTCAGAAATGTCCAAGAAACAGTTCACCAGAGAAAACTGGAATTTCTCATTTTAGAAAAGCTGCAATTTAAAAAAAAAAAAAGTTTTTGAGCTGAAACATTTGAACTAAACTCAGAATTTCAGACCTGAAAGTCTTGAAAATGTTCAGGAGGAAACCTGTTTATCCTGACATCATAAACTCAAATTTGTTCCAGAAATCACAGAATTTTCATCTTGGAAATTAAGAAATTTGGAAGAAAATTTGTTTTCACTTAAAAAAAAAAAAAAAAAAAAAAAAAGTTAAAATTTGTGAAAAGTTATTCAGAATTTCCATCTTTATAAACTAACAATTTTTCAGGAGAAAACTCAATTTCTGACCTTTGACAAGAACACAAGTTTACTGGAAGGAATTTAAAATTTCTGACATGACAAAAATCACATAATTAAAGGAAAGATGCTATTATCTATTATAATTCTAAAAATATATATCTATAAATATATAATATATGTAAATATATAAAAATATATGCTCACAGATTTTAAGACAAACGCAAGAATTTCTGACTTCATAAAACTACAAATTCTCAAATGAAAAATTGGTTTCTGACCTTATAAAATTAAACATTTTCAAAGGAGAAAATCTTTCTTACCTTAGAAACGAGGATTTTTTTTTATTTTATAAAACTGGAAATTTGTAAGAAAAAAAAAAACAATAGAATTCCTAAATTTCTAATCTTAGATTCTGACATCATAAACTCAACAAATTTACGCAAAATATAAGACAAAAATTCAGAATTTCCAACCTTTTAATCATGCAAATTTTCAAAAATAGTGTACAATTGTTGACTTTATGAATTTTAATCTTTTAGAAAATATTCCACCTTAAAGAACTCAGACCCCCCCTTCCCATTTCTGACTTTTTCAATGCTAAAAATATTTTTCTAGAAAACAAAATTGATAATTTTTTTTTCCTTATAAATTTGCTACATTTTTTTTAGAGATTTTTTTAGAATTTCTGACACGACCAACAGGTTTGCAGGAGTCCGAATTTCTGGCCTCAAAACTCGCAAAAATGTAAAGAAAAAAATTTCATTTCTCAGCTCAAAAATGTATAAATTCAGATTTTTTTAAAAGGAAAAAACAAGTTATTCATTACTTTATAATCTTGGAAACATTTTGGGGAAAATGTCAGAGCTTTCAGGATTTTGCAAAATTTTGGGAGAAAAGTCAGAAACTGAGCTTAATTTTTAAAAAACATTTAAATTCAGATTTTCAGCCCTTTAATGTGAAGTTCTTCAACGTTCTGGTTTAGGAGGGAAACGACCTTTGCTTATTTCTCTATAATCTCCGGGTCTTGAGGCTGACCGGGTCGTTTGGGGGCCCCCTAGTGTCTGCGTGGGTCCCTGATTTTCTACATCATGTGATTATAGCGGGGGGGGGGGGGGGGGGGGGGGAGTGATTTTTAGTCTCTAAATAAACGGCGTTGTGAGTTATTTACTGTGGGAACAGTTTGTGGTCGGGATGACGTGGACTGGGGCCACTGGTGGGTATGGGGGTGTCGATGCAGAGGAGGCGATCGCCCGTCAATAAGCGCTGCGGTGGGGGGGGGGGGGGGGGGGGGGGACCCTGGATGGTGATGGAAGAGGGAAACAGCTCTGAAAATCCAAAATAAAATCCTACCAGAGCGAATATCTCAGCTGCTCAAACACACAAGGTTATTTAAGGACATTATTGTTGTTATCACAATATTTATTTATATTTTATTTTATTTATTAATTTAGCAGAGGGGACGAGGAAGAGCGTGATGCACGACCAGGTCATGTCTGAAATCAAGGACACTAAAAATACAGTGGAGGTTTAGAGGAGGGGGTGGAGGGGGGTAGATCCCCATCACCCAGTTTACCCTCGTGTCCCAGTTTCCTTTTAGTCCTGGACCAGTGGACGTTGGTTCCAGTCGTTCCCGCCCATGCTGGGAGGCTATATTCAAACAGAATCAGCCGTTTGGTTCTGAAACCATCAAACAGATGAAGTCACGTCGTTAATTAATCACATGTTGTTCGTCAGAGGTCGTTTTGACCTCGTTTAGGTCCTGGTGGTGGATGGATCAGACATGAACAGAGGCAGATGTTCCAGCTGCAGGAGAAGAGCTCAGTTCAATAACACTGCAAGTGATGTCACATGATATCCATCCATCCCATCATCCCAAACCGTTTAATCCTACTGTAGGGTCACGGGGAATAATATATATAATAATAATGTCATAAAACAATACTAATATAATATAAATATAATATAATATAAATAATATAATATAATATAATATAATATAATATAAATATATATATAAATAATATAATATAATATAATATAATATAATATAATGATAATCAAACACAATATAATATAATATAATATATAATATAATAATATATAATCATATAATAATATAATATAAATATAATATCTATAAATCAATATAATATATATATATAATATCTAATAATAAAAAATAACTATTATCTAATATAATAATCTAATATAATGTAATATAATATAATATAATGAATAATAATATATAATATATATCATAATACAATATAATATAATATAATATAATATAATAATAATGTCATTAAACACAATATACATATAAATATAATATATATATAATAATGATGTCATAAAACACAATATAATATGATAAATAATAATGTAATAAAACACAACATAATATGATATAATATAATACAATACAATACAATGCAATATAATATAATAATAATGTCATAAAACACAATATAATATAAGAATTTAATATATCTACATTTCTACTTGGTTTAATTACATTTATTAATTTCTACAAATGAACTATCAGAGAAATTCGCAATATTTTTTTAATGAAAAATGTTTTTTTAATGAAAAAACATTTCGAGATAAAATCCCAGAAAATTGTGATTTTATACACCAAATTATGAGTTCATATAACCTCAACTTTATGTCCTATAATCACAACCATTTCTTTTAAAATAATGAATTACGCAAAATTGTGACTTTTTTTTTAAACCAAATATTAACATTTTTGTCATCACATTATACATTTCACAAAACCACAGATTACTGTAGTAACATCTCAAATGTTGCTATATGTCAGATTACTTTGTTGAAAAACATTTTTGTGTCAAACTTCACAAAAACAATCAACTCTGACATCAACTCAACCAGTTTGGGATTTTGTCGTAAATAAACAACTTAGAAATTTGCTTCGTAAACGTTGAACATTTTGTTGTAAAATTGTCAGACTGCTGCTGCTGCTCGTGAAGGTGAGATACCTGCTCAGTGGTTGTTCTGCAGGAAGGGGGAGGAGCCTGAGTAGCACATGGAGTGCACCTGTGCAGCCCAGCTAAACTGCTAGCGCAGGCTAAGCTGACGAGCTGGACAGCGACTGATTGAGGTCTGCCACGCCCACCTGGCTGAGTCAACCTGGCTACCTGACCAGGAGGAGACCAGGTGGAGACCAGTGACTGCTGGTCCCAGCGGAGCTCCAGCTGTCCTACTTTTAGCTCCGGCAGCACTCGTTTTCCCGGCAGCTCCACCTCGAACGCCGGTTCTGATCTAAATGAAACGGCTCAGCTCGACCTATCCTGCTGAACACATCCTGGATCATTACAAGCGCTGAACCGGATTAACGAGGCGTGGCTGCATCAAACCGGGTGCAGCTGATCCTGGTCCTGGTCCAGGGGCTCCTTCAGCGGACCGAGATGTGGAATCACGGATTTACTGGCTCAGAACCGGAGGGAACGAGCGACTCTCACGATTCACCGAGTGACGAACAGCTGACGATGAAAACGTGTGAGGAAGAGTTGGGAACCTTTGACGATGTTGGATTTGAATTTCATGAGCGGTTCAGAGACGTCCTGACATGAAATAGACGGAAACATGATTCCTGAATATTCTAATAAAGCAGCTGACAGACGGAGGAACATGGAGCGTAGTTTAAATTAGAAATCTGCCCACCGAAAAACGTCCTGAAATCTCTGAGCATCCATTTAATTTTGATACTTTTAACAGCTGCTGCTTTTCTCACAGTTTTCCTGTTTGCAGCTTCGTTTGTTTTTTTTGTAGCTTCTTCTAGTCGTTGGTGATGAATTAAATGAACACGCTTGACATGAATGGAAGTTTATCACCGAACTGTTTGTCGTCGTAACGACAGGAATAATACTGAAGACAAATGTCTGAGCTCAATAAAAACACTGAAGTCTGTCACCTTTATAACTGTAACTTAAATGGACCATTGATGATGATGATCAGAATTCATAGTAACAGTTTATCTGTAAAACTAAAGCTGGCTGATGAAAATAAGGAAACATAATAACTGTTAATTCGCTGTGTTTCCAACCAGAGTGACGACTCACTCAGAAATCCTGCTCATTAGTCTGGTCCACACCAGTTTAGTGGCGCAGAATAAATCTCCATGGTAACGTGTCCCATCCTGCTTTCTTGCAGCGGACTGGAGGATAAGCTCTAACCCAGGATAACTGACATATCCAGGCTTAATCCTTCATCTTGGTTTTTGTGCAGCAGCCCTCTGGTTACAACGACGGTGTTTCTTGACAAACCTGACATAAAGAAGCTGAACAGGATGTCAGAACGAACCTGCTCATGTTCGTGCAGCGTGCGCTGATTTAGAAATGGAGCCTCTGAAAGATTTCTTTTGGTTTTTTTCTTTTGTTGCTTTTCTTGGTGGCTAAGGCTAACTGAGCTGTGATTTGGTGTTAAAGCACTGCTATGTTATACTATGCTATGCTATGCTGCACTATAGTACACTACACCACAGTACACTATACTATGCTATACTACAGTACACTATGCTACAGTCCACGATGCTAGACTACACTATGCTATGCTTCACTATGCTATCTATGCTACAGTCCATTATGGTACCCTACCCTACACTATGCTATGCTATGCTACAGTCCACTATGCTACACTACCCTACACTATGCTATGCTACGTTATGCTACACTATCAAAACTATGATTCCTCCTTAAATCACACATTTCCACAATATTGTGACTTTTTGTCAAAAAATCTGACTTCAGAACTAAAAATGACCATTTTTGTCATGAATGTGAAAATTAGAACTTTTTGTCATGAAATTGTCAATTTTTGTTGTAAAATGGCAAATTTTTGATACATTGTGACTTTCTGTCATAGAAAAAATTAGAGGAAAATACCAATTTCTTAATAATAAAATTGATATATTCTGTCTTAAAAAATCATAGTTTTCTTGTGAACTTGTAAATTTAAAAAGATTTTTACTTTTTTGTAAAACAAAGCAATTTTTGTACTTTTTGTAGACATCTTCTTCTAACATTAAGTCTTTTGTTGTACAATCGTGACTTTTTTGTCATAAAGTCACAAATTTCACTCATCTGTGTCTTTTTGAGCTTAAAAGTTTTTGTCATAAAACATCAACTTTTATAAATTTATATAATTGCAACTTTTTTGTGAAATTGAAAATTGTTCCCTAAAATTACTAATTTTTACAAATCGTTAAATTACAAATCTTAAATAAAATCGTGACCCTATATCAAAAAGAATCAATTTTTTTAAATCAAAAATTGGGAATTTTGCTAAATCAAAAGGGCCAAAACTTTTGTTGTAGAATCACAAGTGTTGAAACTGAAAATTACAGTTTTTTTTGTTGAAAACATTTACTTCATTTAGAAATTCATTTTTTTTACATAAAATAACAATTTCATGCTGTTAAATTGCAATTTTTTAAAATAATTGCAACTTTTTTCATGAAAAGACAAATCTTTGTTGTGAAAGGTCTTAACCTTTACTTAAAAAAAAACAATATTTCACAAAAATCATGACTTTTGAATTTTGACTTGAATTTTGAAAAGACTTTTGCCTCAAGATTATTAAATTACAAATGTAAATTTTAAAAACTCTTAATAAAAAAACAACTTTTGGTTTTGTGAATTTTGCAAAATCCAGACTTTTTCTTCTAAAACCATGACTTTTTTCTTACAATCATAAGTATCACAGAATTGTGACTTTTTAATTTCAAATTACAAAATATTTGTTGTTATACATCTATTTGTGCAAAATTGCAGTTAATTAACAAAATTTTGCCTTTTTTTTTTAAAATTTAGCATGACTGCAACTTTTTGTCCTTAAAATTATAAATTTTTGTTGTAATGCATTTGACAAAAATTTGAAACTTTTTTTATTTAAAATGGTGACATTTTTTGAATTGCGCATTTCTGTTATAAAAATGTTGTAGAAAAGAGTGTCTTATTGAGGTAAAACTGTGACTTGTCCTGGTCAAGTAGCTGCTCAACGGTCTCCTCACCTCATACACTTGAGTTTCTGAGATCAAACCTGAATCAAACGGGCAGTCGCATTGGTTCATCTTTAACAGTTCTTCAACAATTATATCATGTTCTTCTCAGGCGAGATAAGATGAAGAGGAGGGCCACGTTTGGCCCGTGGGCCTGGTGTTTGACATGCGGGCTGTTTGTCCAGGTATGTCCGGTTCCTTCTGAGGCCAAGCCTGGAGAGAAATCACGTGACTAGTTTAAATAAACTGTCGGGATGGAAAGTGAGGAAATTAAATCTCATGTAGGAACAGGAGCAACAACCCCTGCCCCGCCCCCAATGATCATGACCCCGACGTGGATTGGTCAAAGACGGGAATCCTGCTACATGAGAGATGACTTTCAGACCCTCTGATGATAATCTGATTCTATATCCTTATCGCTAAATACTGAAATTACTGTAACATTGTGGGTCCACAGGTTGGTCCCTGCTGGATGGGCTTCTGTCTGGCTCCGGACCCATACTGACACATAGACAAACACACACACACACACACACACACACATAGGTGGTATCATTTGCTGCATCAGTGGCTTCATCTCACTGTCGGTGTCGGTGTTTAATGAGCTTCTCCAGTGGAGGCGTAATGTCACAGAGCACACTTGTTATCGCGTGTGTGCGTGTTCACATGTTTGCGTGTGCATCTTTGTCATCGTTGCGGCGCTACATGGAGACGGGCCCTCGCATCGACCCTTCCTGTCGTACAAACATCAATAAGGCATGTCCGCTTCATTCAAAGGCACATAGATCTTCACCTCCCGCCTCAGAGTCTCATCCATCTCCCCCCCCCACCCCCTCCACCCCCTCCACCCCCCGTTATCACATCAGTCCTGCTCAGCTTCCTCCCTCCTCGTCTTTTATTTGATCTCCTGGTACTCGTGAGTGAGAGGACAGAAAAATGGAAGTGAGAGGGAGACGGAGGAGATTGTTTCTTCTGCTTGAATAACCTCAGCCTTATTACAGAACCTCGTCCTCGGGCTTCAGACTTCTGGGAACAAGCAAGTTTCAGGGAGAGACGGCGGACGAGTCGAAGAGAAACAAAGACTGGCACTGAAACGTTTGAAACCTAGAGTCTGGCTCCGTTCACAAGTTTAGGTTTAGGTGGTTAAGGTTTAGGAAAATACTGGGCTCCAGTTCTGGATTCACATCTTCATCCCGTTAATTCAGTGAAACGAGGAAACATCCTGCTTCTGTGTCAAACATTTATCTTCTGTGTTGATAAATGACCTTGACAGTCTTTAACTATTTCCTTGTCGTACAGGTTTGCAAATTTTAAAAGGCAGACGTTCAGGTTCTTTTCTCACAAATTTGCAATATAATAGATTCTGAATTTTCTTTCGGGCAGCAGGTGTCTTGGTGGTCTCTGTTGTCTCTAGAAGGTTCCTGGTCTGAACCTCAGCAGGTCTTTCTGGGTGGGTTTCCTCCAGGTTCTCCAGCTTCCTCCATCAGTCCAAAGACCTGCATGTCAGGTTACCTGGTGGTTCTAGATCACCTGGAGGAGGGATTGTGAGGGTTCATGGTTGTTGGTCTACATG